>JAPYZB010000829.1:0-20587 GCA_030522745.1 Eupelmus kiefferi | reverse complement strand
TGAATACTGTTCGGAAATCTATCTAGGGGCTTCAGCATTGGGTAGTCATAAGCGATTCTGCGCTGTTCGTAAACATAAATTAAAAATGGCAAACATTAATAAATAGCAGAAAAAAATATATTAAAATAACTTTTATTTAACAGATGTATTTTTACAGAGTTTTATTTTAAAATATAATTTCTTATACAAAGGTATTACCTTGTCTTCTTTCCGTTAAAATATAAAATATACTTCTAATAAAATAGTTTAAATACTCATATATCCGCAAAATATACATTAAGTGTAATAATTCTATTGTTTATAGATCTATATATTATATATTGAATTAGTTTATTAAAATTTATTTAACAACGACTAGGACAGACGACTATTTATACCTATAAATAAATACATTTTTAACAGCTTAATTCATTGAAGAAAATAGAAAATTTTTCAATAATTGTAACTTTAAAAATTAATTCTGAACCAACCTCAGATATCTAAATATTTTTTTTTAAAAACTATTTTTTTAACTAAGTATATAAATTAAATTTTGCTTATTATTTTTCTTCCTGAAAAATTATTTTCCTCACTTTCAGAGTAAGAATACCTGAAATTATTTCTTTAGTGTATAAAGTAAATAACTTACTATACGGAATGCTATACACGAACAATATGTCAAAAAAAATGTTTTATGCATTTCTATTTAGAAATAAAAACACATGCTTTGTTGAAAACCGATGCGAAAAAGCCTGTCTTAAGTATTTGTACAAAAAATAACTTTTTCAAGGCATAAAATAATAAGTTATTGACAGTTTATTGTTACTTAGGTTTAAAAACATTTTTTATACTCCTAAGCTTTATCAAAACGAAGGAATTTTTCTTATTTCAGGTGTTTCAATCGTTAAATCTAGTCTTGTAAAAGAAGAAATTGACATCGATTCATCGGTAGAAATTTTATCTTCTGATTCTAAGGGTAAATTAAAGGAATTTTATTATCTTTAAATTTCAAGAAAAAATGAAGAAATAATTTATACACATTGTTACAGACAGCACTTCCTTACCTGAACATGATGCACACACAATTAATATAAAAAAAGAATCACCAGAGGAAGCAGATTTGAGAGGCAACCCTATACAAACTCCAACAACGAAGCTATCGGACAAATCAGGTAAAATGCCAATCTGCTTCTTCATTACGCTTCGATAATCTGATTTCTCTGTAATCTTACAAAGTAATTTTCTTACAGATGCTCGAAAATTAAATTCAAACATGCCGAAATGTATGAGATGCCTTGTTGAGTTTAAAAGTAATACATATTTACGACTACATCAGCGTTACATGCATAACAAAGAAATAATTCAGGGCATGCGGCAATGTGATGTCTGCTACAAGTTCATCCCAAGCAGCAATTACATAAGGCATCGCAAAGCACACTTAAGCGCAAAAAGTAAAAAAAATATCTTTAGAATATTAAACTTTAGTTTTAATTTTTTATCAAAATTTTAAATTATTATTTGAAGGATACGACATCAATTTTTTAAATTATCAAATTGATTTATCGTAGTTTTTGAATCAGTTTAAATTTCAATACTAACAAACGATTAAGTTATTATAATTTCCTATTTACGTCTATTTGCAATGATATATAAAATGAACATAAACATAGGATTTTCTAAATTTGTGAGGCTTCAACATTAAACTTTTTAATTATTAATATATTTCATTAGTAATAGATATTAATAGTAACATTTTTTTAGAAGTTCCAATTGTTGAATCCAGTACTGGTTTTGAGAAAGAAGAAATCAACGATTATTCACTAGCTGACTATTTATCTTCTGATTCTGATGGTAAATTTAAAAAAAAATGTTCTTATCTATGTAAAAATTTCAGAATATATCAAGAAATAATTTAAACATTGTTTTAGACAGCATGTCATTATCCGGAAGTAATACACCAAAAATAGACGTAAAAAATGCATTATCATCAAAGAGCAAACAAGCTCTTTCAACAGACGAAATAGACATTCACGGTAAAATAGCATTCAGCTAGCTTGACACTTGAACGATTAAACTAATCATTAATCTCAAAATTTGATAATGTTTTTGTAGCTGCTGAAAAACTCGAGATAAATTCGAAATCTTGTCCGATTTGTCATGCAACTTTTACTACAAAGCATCATGTGAAACGTCATGTACGTTTTGTGCATGGGAGTGAGAGAAGACCATTCCGTAAGAAGAAATGTGAATTCTGCGGTAGGCTCGTCAGAGACAGTCATTATGCAAGGCATCGCCGGAGCCATCATGCTACGAACTGAAGAAACATAAAAAGAAACATAATCTACTATGAGAATACCTATTAGAAGCTTAATTTTAAGTCTGAGTTGCAATTATATAAATATTTTATATGGAATTATAAAACTAAAATATATTTACTTATGTCTAAAATTTTTTTTAAAGTTGTAAACTTTTCACATTTATTGTAATTTGAAAGATATTCAACTACTTTAAATATTGAAGAATGAAGAACAGATGTAGGCATTTTTGTGCGGTAATTATAGAAAAATATTGAAATAAAAGTAAACAGTTTCTTTTTTAATGTTATTTAATTTATTTTCATCAGACTTACTCCTCATTCGATTTTTTGTTATTTTCTTTTAAAATATAAATGTTTTGTTTCACTAAAAAATAATCAATAACTTTTGTAAATTATCAGATTCTAACATTGATATTATTTTTTTTTTCATTCCACAATCTATCCACATCCAGAACTAATTAAGACATGCATTTTTAATTTTGTTCAGCAATTCCTATTATTAGATCTAGCTATTGTTTTATAAAAGAAAAATTAAATGTCACATTAAAAATTGATACTAGGATCGAACAATAGGACCAAACAATTAATCATAATCAAGAAAATAATTGTACCAAGGAAGGTTAATAATATCAAAATTGTTTGTTATTGGTTTATGTTTGATATTTCTTTTTAATATATTCAATCATCTCATAACACGTTTCCACATTTTCGTACATCATGTCCACACAAACTTAATCTTGAATCTTTCTCCAACTAATCCCCCATGATTCTTATTTTCAGATTTCGGAGTATTATTAGTACCCTTGGACACCGCCTACAATTCGCAACCACTGCATCAGCCGCAGCAGCAGTTGATCGCTGATCCCGGGTACATGACGAAGCCACATGGACAACAACAGCAGCAACAAAATGTTGATCCTTTATACATACCAAATCCACAGCAAAGCGCTGAATCTTCATACATGGTACAGTCATCGAAACAGCAACAACTCAATTTGGAATTTGTTCAAGCAAATCAGACACAGATACAGCAGCAGCAAACTGGGGAGCCTCCATCCTCGACGTCTCAGAATAACGTATGCCACCAGTGTGGTAAGGCCTACAAACACTACAAGCATCTATCCAGCCATCAGCGCAATGAGTGTCAGCAGAAGCCACGCTTTTCCTGCTACTATTGTCCGCATCGGAGCGCCCGCAAGTATAATATGATGTGCCATATTCTTCAGAAGCACAAGAATGCCGATATCAAGTATAATGTGGACGACAAGTAACTCTACGTGTTTCAATATTGCAAATTTTATCAGTTAACACAGAGAAGTGTTGTGAAATTTTGTGAAGATCGACTTCTTAGTTATATTTGTTTGTTGCAGATAACTCAAATAGAATTTATTAATTTTTGTATTTTGCAATAGGATGTTTGTCGAGAGGCTTCGCCACAAAGAAAAAAAAGAACTTCGCACATTGAAAAATTTTTATAATAAAGAATTAATAACTATTATTTTACTTAAATTGGTCTTCTTACTGGTGGTTTAGGACTTAAAGTTAGATTTTTTTTAACGGTTTTGGTACAGAGTGATTATTAACAAAAGGTTGTGTATTTTTTTTAAGTAACCTTCTCTAAATTATCTACATTATTTCTCTACATTATTACTCTACATTATTACTCTGATTTACATTGTAGATAACTCATGCAGTTTTCAATTTACCTTTAATTTTTTATTGCTCAATGTTGTGCTAATTCAGATAGTGCGTCAAAGTCCAGACCTGAATCAGCTTTCTTAACATCACATACGTTTACACACAAAACTTTTTTAATACTTATTTCCATAGCATTTCAAGGAATTAATTCATGCCACTGAATCAGCATTGGGCTTCTATAACACAACTTCCACGTTATCTTTATTAATTTTAGCTGCTAATAAAAAAATATAAACCATTCTCCTGATAAACTCCAACCTTCAGCATTCCCGCCAATATAAATGTAAACTTCATCTTTCGCAATTCTCAATCTCGCCAAAATACACTCAATCAAATTAACAATCCAATGCTTCGTATCACTAATTCAGTAATTAATAAACCAGTTGCAGGTTACTATACTCGACTGCGCATCAACAACTACGATGGCCTAGCTCATTACCAGCAGCGTCAGCCCTACCAGAGGACCTCGACGGGCGTGGGTAGGAACACTTGTCAGCAATGCGGCAAGACGTATAAGCACAACACGAACCTTAAGCGGCACATCAAGTTCGAGTGCGGCAAGCCACCGCGTTTCTGCTGCTACTACTGCCCTCAGCGCTGTAAGCACAAGAACGACATGAAGAATCACATACTCAGGTGCCACAAGGGACACGACGTTAACTTCTACACCGTCTGAATGGGGCTGTGAAGGCTTGCGATTACTGCTCGTGAATTTGTGGGTTTTAAAAACATAAAAGTATCTTTTTAATTATTGAAAATTCTTATTGATTGTAAGTGATGCGTAGACGGTTGAGATTTATGGTAATTTGAAAATTGTGGTTGTTATTTTAGGCAGTTTTATTAGATAGTTTTTATAAAGGACTGATATCAATCAAAACTATCTAAAAGATTTTTAAAATATTTTACTGGAATAGAATTATAAATTACTTTATAAATTTTATGAGTTACAAGGAAAAGAATAGAGAATATTTTTGTCTAAAATTATAAATCGTTATATCAGCGTTAACGATTGAATTTAAGAAAGTATGCAATATTAAAGGATTGTATCCAAATTAAAATAACTCCTGTAAGCAAACTTTCTCTTAAGACTGATTAATTTTGTACTTAAATTCAAATCATATTATGTCAGAAAATTATTTTCTGAAATTCTTGGTATTATTCCTTGTTTTAAAAGTTCATTTATTTAATATTTCTTATATGAATCGTCTTTCTGATGTATACTTTGTCACATAATTTACGTTTTAAACGTTAAAAGGTAGACAAATCTTAAGTTACACAATGTGAATGTGATTTTATCCAAACGACTTAATTTTCAATAAACTTTTAAGATATCAAAATGTATTTTATTCAGTATTTGTTTCAGAGCAGTATCAGATTGTTACCTACGGCTGAAAATTACGCTTTATACAAATATATGATTTATAAAAGTACTTTATGATGAAAACTTATAGTTTTAATTCATCAAAATTGCTCATTAAAGCGATTTTAGTAGATGTACTTATCGTGAGTTCTTCTAGCTGTATTGACTTGATAAAAAAACTGTAAATATAAAATAAATTTTTGATTCTGTACATGATGTTAATAAAGACAAATTTTATCTTGAAATTAAAAAGTATGAAATTTTATAATATCACACAATAATAATTGAGAACCCTAAGTCTCTTTTTTTCATTTATTTTTGAAGTTGCATCTCCCCCAGAGGATATTAGTGTCTGTTATGTTATGTTTCCTTCTAGGCTATAATATATTTTAATGAAACTATAATATTATGTTGATAATTAACACTTATTTTCCTTGTGTACTACGCCCATAGAAGATTATGTGCCTCAATATTTTTGACCTCTCGTAACGTTCGAACTCTAACAATTCAATTTATTCACTCAAGCTAAAAACAAGTACTCATCCTAATTTTTTTCGCTCCAAGCATTGCAAGCATCAAATACCATAAACATCCCATGCGGCCCATTAGTTAACCACCTCGATTTTCTTCAATTTCAGGCGAGTTTTACTACGCATCGAACTACGATCTTGAGTCCTGTCCAACGCAAGAATCTAACACTACAACGATTCTGTATTGGATGAACAGGTGCGAGCGCTGTGGCAAATCGTACAAACACGCTCACCATTTGAAACGCCACATTGAATTTGAATGTGGCAAGCCACCGCGATTCTGCTGCTACTACTGTCCTCAACGCTGCAAGCACAAGAGCGACATGAAGAATCACATAATCAGGTGCCACAAGGGGCAGGATGTTAATTTTTACACCGTCTGAATGCAATTGTGGAAGTTCTCGATTATTACTTGTGAATTTAAAAATTAAAAAAAAAAAAAAAATTAAGACAATACGAATAATTTAAGAATTTTTTTGGCAGTTTTTTGTTTAATACAAGACAAGTTTTATTGAGCAGTTTATATAAAAATATGATATGATTTTATCGGACTAACAATATAAATTACTTCATATTTTTCAAAAGAAAAATAGAGAATATTTTTATCTGACAATGTTAATTATTTTCTAAAATTCCTTGTACTGTTCATTGGTACCTGGCAGAAGATTACGCTTTATAAAAATTATAGATGTACTTAGGGCGAATTCTGGTAGATACAGTGACTTAATAAAAAATCTGTAAATATAAAATAAATTTTTAATTCTGTATATTATGTTAATAAATGAAAATGTTAACTTAAAATGTAAAAGTTTAAAATTTTGTAGCATTACGCAATAACTACGAGTCTATGTGCTTCTTTTATTGCGAAGCTTAAGAAATTTTTAACAAGTTTTAAATCAAAACCAAAGCAGGTACGTTTATAGAATAACTTTTATCTTAAAGATATCGTTTTTTCATGACGTTCGATCTTTGTCAATTCTATTTCTGTACTAAATCTCAGAACCATTCCTCATCTCTATGTACTTTATTTGAAGTATTGGAAGCATCAAGTACTATGATTATCCCACGCCGTCCCTTGTCTAACCATCTCGATCTTCTTGAATTTCAGACGATTGCTACTTAATACCCATCTGTGATCTCAAGACCTATTCAGCATTCGAGTCAGAAACAACACCGATTCCATTTTGGGTGAATAGGTGTGAGCGTTGTGGTAAGACGTACAAGCATGCCCACCACCTTAAACGCCATATTAAATATGAGTGCGGCCAGGCGAGGCGATTCTGCTGCTTTTATTGTAACCATCGAGCAAAGCACAAAGACCACGTACTCAAGCATATATATAGCAGACACAGTGGCATGCCGGTCAGGTACACCGTCGACGAGTTGTGAAGCCGCGGATTCATACATCTTTGTCGAAGTCATTAAATTGTTTTAGGTTTACCTCAAGAGCTAGTCTTTTGGATAAAGATTTGACTTTGACGCAAAAATATAATTGTATATCAGCATTAGCATATGCAAAAGATAGATTGATAAGTCATCGGAGTATACTGTTAGAGAAAATTTGCACTTTTATAGTGCAGTCTAAATCTAGTAAAGAAATAGTTTAAGTTCTGAAATATTCGTGATATTAAATATTTGTCATTGCGCAACGATTATTTAAGATAGCTTAGTATACATTGTAAAAAATGTAAATACATGAATTCCCTATCTTTGAGAAAAGTAATCTTCAACCATTTAATGAATTATTGTATGCATTACCATAAAAAATAAAAATATTTTTTTCAAAAATCTAAATGGATTCTGACTATCACTTCTCTCTATAATTCGAACCTTTATTTCCATTTTGACGTTTATACAGCGAGCTCTGCATACTTTCTCTTAAGATTTTTCCACTTAAGTCACATCTTTTCTTAGACCAAAAACCACACTCAACTTATCCAATCCTCCACTAATCAATGATTTCGTTTTTTTTTTGCTTTCAGTACAAGAGTTCCATTACGTGGATCTAACGCCCAATTATAAAATTGCAAAAGCACCGAGGAAGAAAAGATCTCGTGTAATCGAAACCAGCCGAAATCACATATGCCCGGATTGCGGGAAGGCCTATAAGTACTACTATCACCTCACTAGTCACCAGCGCAATGAGTGCAACAAACCACCAAGATTCTCCTGCTACTACTGCACCTATAAGGCCAAACGCAAAGCTCATATTAAAGCACACGTTAAACAGTGCCACAAAAACAAGGATATGAAATTTCACGTTGAATCAGAATAGATGAAAGAATAGTCAACGTGACAAGTATTCTTGATAATAAATTAAATTGATTGAGATTGAATTATTATTTGAAGTTTCAGTTTTTATGAGTATTATGTATTGATAGGTTTTTCTGATTCTGTTTCAGTGTTATTAGATAATCGTATTATACGAATGTTTACGTAATAAAATTAATATTAGATTTTTCTTAAAAAGACGTATTTTTATATATTATATTTTCTGGTCGTTTAAAAGATTTGTTTAATTTTTCGACGGTCTAATTAAAAATGATCATGCTTTTATCCATTTTTAACGAATATAAAAATTAGATGCGCAGTCGCGTTTTAAGATTTTTTAAAATTTTAACCATAACTAATTGAACTATTAATTAATCCAAAGTAGATGGCATTATCCAGATGATACTGTAATGTTATTATAAATATGTAAAAATATAAGGAATATTTTTCAAATAACAATATTGTAGATAATACAATTTATTTATGATTCCTTTTACAGAAGTTTTAATTTAATTAATTAATTAAAATTAGTACACTAGTTTCTATAAGTTTTGTGAGTTTTATCAATAAATCATAATTTACTTTTCAAGTCGCCAGATCATTAACTACTTTATATCTATATCTCCACAGCCAAATAAATTTGTAATCCAAACATATATTTTCTCTCCATACTGTAATAAAAAAATCACTTTTCTTAATATAACGTAATATTAACAATCTGTATTCAAATTTCTCCAGCGGTATTCCTTTTCTATCCTATTAAAACTCCATAATTTTCAAAACAAAATTAGTTAATGAACACCTCCTCTATTCGCAGTGAATTTACGGCGACCAATCGACGGTGTCCGAGAATTTCATGTTCCTCGCATTGACGCTCTCTTGTACTGTTTCGTTTTTCAGATTCCTTCTTCGTGAAGTTAGAACCAACTGGCTTTATTCCCTTCGCCGATGAAAAGACTCACCGGACTGATCCTCTGATGGATCATAATGTTCAAAATACGTGCGATCAATGCGGTAGAACTTACAAGCGCTTCAGCTCTCTCGTGAGACACAAGAAGTACGAGTGTGGCCAACTGCCAAGATTCTCCTGCCACTTTTGCACCCATAGGGCCAAGCGCAAGGATCTTATCGATGCTCATGTGAAGCAGCATCATAAGAACATGGATATGGAATTCCTCATTGCAACACAAAAGATGAAAGAATAGGCAATGTGACATATATTCATTCATCTTGATGATAAATTAAATTGATTGAGATTGAATTTTTATTTGAAGTTTCACCTTTTTTATGAGTATTTTGTATAGGTAGATTTTTCTAATTTTGTTTCAGTGAAATTACATAATCATATTGCACGATTGTTTACGTAATAAAATTAAAATTACATTTTTTTTAAAGTGACGTATTTTTATATACTATGGTCGTTTAAAAGATTTGTTTAATTTTTCGATTGTTTAATTGAAAACGATTATGCTTTTATGAATCTTTAATTAACTTAAAGATTAGATGTGCAGACCAGTTTCAGGATTTTTAAAAATTTTAACTAATTAATTCAAGCATTAAAGTATCCAAAGTAGATTGAACTATCCAGATGGTATTATATTTTTATTATAAATATGTAAAAATAGAAGAAATATTTTTCACATAACAGTATTGACCGAATCATGTATTCTCTTTTCATACTGCAATAAAACAAATCACTATTCTTTATGAAACGTTATATCGACTATCTGTGTTTCAATATCTCTAGAGCGATTTCTTTCCTTATTACAACACCACAATCCTCAACCCAAATTCACTAATAAACCCAGAAGACTACGCTGCTCAGCACCTCTTCTATTCGCGGTGAATTATTTTCGATTAATCGACCGCGTCCCTGATCTTAGTATTCATCACATTGACGCTGTCTTTTTCTGTTTCGTTTTTCAGATCGCTACTTTGTAAAGCTGGAACCAACGTCACCCGTGAGAGCACCAAGTTTGATTCCTTTCGACGTTGTGCAGACTGACCAGTATGATCCTCTGATGGAAGACAGTAAGCAGAACACGTGCGACAAGTGCGGGAGAACCTACAAGCGTTTCTGCTCGCTCGTGAGGCACAAAAAATACGAGTGCGGTCAACCTCCAAGATTTTCCTGTAATTACTGTTGCTACAAGGCTAAGTACAGGACCCACCTACTAACTCACGTGGGTCTGAGGCATAAAGGCATGTCGTCGCCGATGAGGAATGAAGATGCTTAAAGGAAGTGATCTGGAGAAGTGCTTGGATGGATTGTTGAATTTCGTTTAAGTTTGTTATACTATGGTTTATGTCTAGTCTAGATATTGATAAAGCTTAGTAAAGCTAAGACATCGATGTCAGTGTATTCCTATGTAAGTTAAGACTCGACTTTTGTAACTAGTCTTCACGTTCTGAAATAATGTTGTTAATTTGTTGCCGTAATGTATTTTGAGTTTAGACCAATTTATTTAAATTTTTGATGTTTGATTTAAATAACGAAATAATATTTTATTATCTTCAATGATGGTAAAGTCGAATAAATATTGATCTCTGATTTGTTTTACGATAGAATTTTATTCGTTTCAAATACATGAAATGGATAAATTTTAACGATAGAATTTCATTCATTCTTTAATACACAAAAAACTAATCGCTCAAGTATATTTTAAAAATATACAATGAATTAATGAAAAAATCAAAACTACTTCTGAAATTATATTGTATATTATTATGTACAGCTTTTCTTCAAAATTGCATGCGCGTTCAGTCATTCATTTTATGTGATATTTATCAGCACAATCTACATTAATTATCTTATTATTTCATCATTTCAATTACATGCGTAATCATTTCAACAGCGTTTTCTACCATTTGTATTTTTTTTACAAAATGTGTACGTACAAAATAAGTGTAATAAATCTTTTTACACTTTAAGAAATAATATTTGATAATTAATTGTAATTATTTTAAGGCCTATTTAATAACAGCGATGTAAAAATTATTACCGCCGTCAGCCATTGTAGATTCGATATTACTATGTAACTACTGTGTGCTATTAAAAAAAAATAATAATAATGATAATCTAAACATTTTATTGTGTAAATCAAATCTCAAAAAATACTCGAGCACGATAATTTACAATTACATATTTTTTATTTAGTAATTATTATTTTCTATCCTTCGGTGTCTTTTAGTTGTTTTCATCTACACTGGACTCCTACTTTGAATCCAGTGAATCAGGTACCCAACCCCACTTCTCTAGCCCAATCATAACTAACTATCCTTTCTTTTATCAATTTCCAGATGATCCTGACGACTTCAAATTCATGCCATTCCAGCGGATCAAGTTGACCGTTTCACATCAGGAGCGTCTATCTGATCCGCTGAATTCTTACCGAACAGAGCCAAGTACTCCACCACAGCACGAGTGCCCCCGATGCGGCAAGATCTACAAGTGGTACTATACTTTATGTCGGCATGTCAAGTATGAGTGCGGCAAACCGGCCAGGTTCTGCTGCGACTTTTGCCCCTATCGTGCCAAGCGCAAGGACAACCTCAAGTATCACGTGGTGCATTGTCATGGGAAGACCCGGTCCCGAGGTTATCGGGGAAGGCACACACGATGAGCTGGGAGAAAGGATGCATCTGATCGTTTTTCAAAAGTTTTATTTTAGGTAGAGCTAGGTATTTATTTGAAAATAATCGAAATGAATGTCAAAGATGACTGTATTGAAATAAAACTTGTTTTTTGTTGGTCATAATTCATCAAGTTGCCAATACGCAGAAGTAAAATTTATCTTCTGCGTTAGTATAGGTTCAACCAGCGTATTATAAAATTGCAGAATTTGTCAGATATAATACCTAATGGATGATGCAAGCTGTCGAAGTGGTGTAATGAAGTTTTTATACTTCGTGTTCGAATTTATGTAATAAGTGTAATTGTGAAATGTGATAAAGAGATAAATTACCATTATTTGTAAGATGTCTTTATTGAACAAATTTAACTTCTCGATTTTTTGTTTTTAAGAAACTTATTTATTGAAATATTTGTGAAATTGTACGTGAGTAGTTTATCGGATAAACTATATGTATTCTACACCGAAAGATAAATATGTATTTAATTTATTGTTTTTTTTTAGTTCGACTAAAAGTAAAAAAATTAATAAAATTATTTTGTAAACTTCAAGTGTTTATTTTTTTGTTATAATTTTAGAGCTGTTTATCTTTAATAAAATTAATTACTTAAATTTGGTATTGTTTATATTGTTTTTTTTTTTTCGATATTAATTTATTGTATTATTCACCATGTTTTTTGTAGATGTAGTAGTTCTATTTTATATTTATTTTAGTAGCTTTGTGTATAAGATTTAAGTATAATTTGATGATTAAAATATATTTAATATTAGAAACATCTAAAGAGTTTCTAAAATGTTTGCCTCCAGTTTTTTAATTTTTTATTAGAACCAGTAAATCAATATTTTATATTTTTATCTGATTTATATATCTTATAATTTTTTAAATTAAGTCGATATTCATATTTCTGAATAAGTATTCAGAAAATGTTTTGCTTTGCTTGCAAATGTTAAGAAATTTGAAAAAAAATATTTTGCCAAAAAATGTACTCAAATATAATCATTCTTTCTCACAAAAGTCTTATTTAAAACTCTCACTTCACTGGGATAAATAACGCATTACAACTTCTATTATTATCCATAACACTAACTTCCTTCCATCTCACCATACCACCAGCAAAGCCAACCTACTAACACACAATTCTTCTTCTGCTATCGTATTCCAGATTTCGAGTACGCCGACTGTTTCCAGGCTGATTTCACCCCAGGACTGCGCATTGTCAAATCTGAATCTCTTGCCATACCGATTAGCCGTCAGCACGTCTGTGTCCAATGTGGAAAAGTGTACATGCGCATCAACACGCTCAAGCGTCACGTTAAATATGAGTGCGGTTTGCCAGCGAGCTTCAACTGCACGTATTGCTCGTACCGCTGTAAGCGCAAGGACAATCTTAGGAACCACATTAATAGCTGCTGGAAGAGGAAGCAGGTTGGATTACGTGAGAAACGTCGACGATGAGTGATTGAATATTGATGTGTGAGTGTCTAGTCGATTATGGTTTTTTTTGTCAGTTAATGCGTTGCATTTGAAGAGGTAAGAGAAAGCTCTGGTGTGTACTTGTTTAAGTACGAAAATTTAATTTTATTATGTGTTGTCAAAATTTTTAATCAAATCATTGGTTTTTCTGGATTGGAATACATTAAGTAATTCGAAATTGGTAGGTTACGACTAGGTTAGTTTTTAGTTAATTAAGTATGATTTTTCAAAATATTTTTCTATGATATTTTTGTTTGATCAACTTTACACTATTAAATAAGTACGAAAGATCTTGATATATTTAAGTATCAGTATACTTTACTTAGGGCTTACTTTAAATAACTATCTTGAATGAATTTATTAAGACTTGAAATTAAAGAAAAGGAAATCATTCTCAATGATCCAAGATGATTTATTGAAACCGTTTCAACGAAACGAATAATACATTGTCAACAAGCTCATATGTTTTTTTAGCAACTCTCTTCAGGACTTTATGTTTTACTATAGTACAGTAATAAAATGCAAAAAGGTATTGAAGAAACTTCAGAACTTTTTATTTGATCTTTAGAAAAACATTGACAACATATAAGTTGTTTTGTTAAAACACTTTCAGTAAACTCCCTTGTTTCGCTGATAATCATTATCTTATTCATTTACCAAAAAATTATTTACGAATGATAGAACCATACTAAGATGAGAAAAAAAGCAGAGAATATGTACAAGAGAAAGTTGTTCTTTTCTATTCTGTTGAGTACGAAAATTTTGAGATCGTAAAACCATATACTTTGCAGACATAATATCTAGTCAAATATATTTTGCAGTTAGTTACAGTCATACAATAATGGTTTATACAATGCACTTACCATATTAACATTAAGAAGAGGTGTGAATCAATTGTCAACTTTGATATAATATAATTTAAGTATTATTAAATTAATAGCGATTGTTACTGTTAAGCCTAATACATTGCGTGTACCAAGTATGTAAAACTTACAAGAAACTTTAAAATTTGATTAATAAAAACTCTTACTATACAAAAACAAAAATTCTTCTCGATCCCACTACTAAATTACTACTAACACCTTCTCTCCTAACATACTTCTCCAATAATTATCTTGCCCAACTGTCATTGTATAATCAAACATCTCTCCGCTAATCAGTCCTTCATATTTTTTTTTTAATTCTAGTGAACCAACCGTATCGTTACCATATCGAGTTCGTTTCAATAAACGATGAACACCCGACGCCACAGGGATTCAAGTGTGAACGCTGTGGTAAGTTCTACAAGTTCTTGAACAACTTGAACCGGCACAAGAGGTACGAGTGTGGCGTGCTGCCACGCTTTGGTTGTTACTACTGCAACTACAGGTGCAAGCAGAAGTGCAATCTCAAGATTCACATTCAGATGCGCCATAAGAATGCAAAGTTCCGATTTCGCGCTCTTGATGATAATTCCGCCTCGTCTTAAGGTTCCAGTAGGACTGACTGATTTTTGTTATACAATGGATCTTAGAATGACGATTCTGTTTTCTAATTGGTATCAGTATTGTAAAAATGTTAATTAACTCATTGTAAATCTTACAATATTGCAAATAATTTCCTCGAAATATCATTTGTTATTGTATCAACAAAAGAACTAATATCCATCAATGACTTAATGTTATCGTAAAAACTGATACCTGTAGTGTGTAAAAACTAAAAGCGTTCTTTTAATAACATTGACCAAGCTAAAATAAGAATTTGTTTCTAAAGTATGCGTACGTAGAAAATTGTAGTAAGCAAATAAAAAGAATAAATAACATAAAATTAACATTAATGATTTCTTTGTTTCTTACATTAAATGCATTATCATAATTTATGTGACTATACTAACCCTTTCAGTTTTAATTGATCCTTTTCCAGATTGGTATAACTATTATTTTAACAAATTTCACAGAGCATCTTTAAATTAAAATGGAACACGTTTGGAGGTAGCTTGGAAAGGATGATAAGGTATATTACTATTAGATGTTAATATTTATTATATCAAATTTAACAGGTTCCTAAATCCTTCTCCTGGTAAAAAGTTCATCCAAAACTTCTCTTATAGATAACTTCTGGTTACAAGTGCATTGTAATATCTTCCACGATTAATCTTCAAGCAATCCTAACTCTTCCAAGCTACGGCCACGCGCCCCTTTTTTACTACCCCGCTAACCCATTTCCCTTTGTCTGTTCTAGTTGCAGCCATGTGGTTGAATTACGGCGAAGTAAAGACACCGGCTAATCAGGAGTTGTACTCGCAGAAGAACAGAATCAATCAGTGCATTCGTTGCGGCAAGACCTACGTGCACGACTTCACCCTTCGCCGTCACATTAAGTACGAATGTGGCAAGCCAGCCAGATTCTGTTGTCCCTACTGCCGACACCGTAGCAAATACAAAGCTAACGTACAGCAACATATTATGCAGCTTCACAAGGGCCAGCCTGTCAAGGTTAACGTAGATCCCGAAATGATCTAGTAAAGATGCTGGGTGAAAGAGTACAGCTGGATTTTGGATGACGACAATTTGAATTTTGTTTGTGTTATTTTTTCGATGGTATTGTGGAGATGTGGACTCCTTTTACTGAAATATTAGATGATTTAAATAAGTGTTAAAAAAATACATAATATCGTATGGTTGTTTTTTTTTAATTTACTACTATTTTTGTATATTAATAAATTAAGCTGAGTGATTTCTTTTTCTTTCAAATCAATAGTGTAAATGAAAATGTACTTACAAATTGTACTTACAAATTTCACTTACGAATTCTATGAGTTTCGAAAAGTAATATATTTTCTATATTATTAAGTATTCTTAATAATACTCTTAAATCTCTTATTAGTCTTAAGCAAGTACTATATAATAGTGCAAGTAAATTAAAAATTTAAGACTGATTTCTAATGTAAAACGAATTGTTAATATTATATATTTATATCAGATTAGTTCAATAGATGTATGATGTATAACTGAATGTAAAAAATGTACTTATAAATTTTCATTTCTTTCCGAATGATTTCAAATTAAATAAATTTATTACCCAATCATCAAAAATCATTTTCATCGAATTTCTTTTTTATTTTAAATATAATGATAAAAACACATTGTATAAATTGACAGCCGTAAACTTAATTAGCAACGTAGTTCATGAAAACCCTAACTACTAGTTTTCAATTCGACAAGAACTCAAAATTGTAGATTGATCCTAAATAAGTTTCCAACAGCCCCCACACATCAACTAATCAACTTTCTTCTTTAATTTTAGATCCCCTGGAGCTACCTGTCCTACAAGTTCCTGGTGGAGTTAGTGCTGCCACCAGATCAAAAAAGACCCGAAGATTCGAAGGCAAGTTGGTGGGACGCGGCACCGCCTGCCCGCGTTGCGGCAAATTATACAATTACAAACGCAACCTCAACCGGCACCTCAAGTTCGAGTGTCAGAAACCCCCATGTTTTGGCTGTCCTTATTGTCCGTACAAAGCCTTCTACAAGTTCACCATGCAGAAACACGTGTCTCGCTGTCACAAGATAGGTGAATCTGACAGTGGCTTCCACTATGTCGTGAATACTAGTTTGTAGGATGATCAGCTCGAGCCCGAAGGAAAGGGTACCTTGGATTGAATATGAATTTAAGTTGATAATGTAATGAAATACTTTGATACGCTTTTTAAATATGAGATTAGTTTTGGAGATGAATGCCGTGTGAAAAAGTGCTGTAACTTTTTTGCTTGAACTTTTTGAAGTAATTATAGAAATGATAATAACCCTTCTGGCTACTGATTTATGTAAGTAAAGAGTTAAAAAGTAAATTAATGTTCTAGTGAATTTAAAGGTAGTATTATGAAAATAGAAAATTGTGTGCCCTGGATATATTTGATAAATTTTGAAGACCTTAAGAGTAGAAAGTGTTTACTATATTGTGTACCAAAAATCTACGTTAACCGATATCTTTTTTGATCTTCATATAATTTGATTAGGTTATTTATGTTAATTTTACAATTATATAACTTTCAGATAAAATTTTATTTTATTTAACTTATTAAATAACAATACTGGTACCAAACCACATTTTACGTATACCATTCTCAGATATTGTTAGAACTCTTGTACTTCTGAAAGTTACAAAAAATTAAAAAAATTATTAAAAATTTAGTTACTATACTGAGAGAAAAAAAAATGAATAATTCTTTAAATGCTGCTACATTTTGTTTTTGATGGTTTTCGTGTATTCAGTTTAAGGGACATCCCTATGACATTATAGCCATACTACAATTATCCATTCACCAATCAACCATCCACCTTGGTTATATTTCTAGATTATTATCAATATGATCTA
The DNA here is from genome assembly GCA_030522745.1 of Eupelmus kiefferi. Lineage (NCBI taxonomy): Eukaryota > Metazoa > Arthropoda > Insecta > Hymenoptera > Eupelmidae > Eupelmus > Eupelmus kiefferi. The sequence continues at coordinate 2,970 of JAPYZB010000829.1, read as the reverse complement.
ACAAATCCAAACTCTTCTTTATTATAATAGCTTCTTGTAAAAGCTTGCAAGCTCAGCTCATCAAATCATGTTTAGTACGTTAATATATTAAAAAAGCGCTTATTTTGTAAATTATTCGATCTTGTATTTCCAGGAATAAGTTATAAATTCTCTTAAAATGCAGCCGAATACCTAAATCAATTTAGGTAATTTTATCCGATTAACGGCCTGATTATACATGGTCTTGCGTGCTATTAATACAGGGTAATGATGTTCTACGAAGAAAGTATCTAACTTATGATTTTCTGCATTTGGAAAAATGGTTAGAATTTGAAGTAAAAATTCCAAATAAATTGCTTTCTTCAGCATTGTAACGAGCATCTAGATTATTTTTATTTTTTCTCAGTGTAGAAATACAATATATTACCAGAAAACGGTACGACGAGTTAAAACATGATTTTTGTAATGTTAAGACTGTATCTATAGAATATATGTCACGACACATTTGTACAATTTTTGACCATGCATCATGTTTAAAAGTCACTTTTATTTCTATACATAGAGTAACTTGCAACCCAACTGTACCTGCGCTCATCATTCCATTATTCTCAGTCACTTCCGAGAAACAATCAAAGATAATATTATAATTTTATTTGTAAAATACCAACTTTAATAAAAAGATCAAATCGCTTATCTTGTCTACAATAAAATTTGTTTAATTTCCCCGACACTTGTGATAGTCAAACCCAAAACATTCCATTTTTAAATAACTCACTCTCACCAAACTCTTTCTGACGGGTCCCCTAATAATTCAGACTTTTTAAACCTTCAGGTCACCAAGAGTGGATGCAGGAATCCTATGACCCACTCGCTATTCCCGATGGACTAACAACAGCGAAGCAGCAATTCGTCTGCACCAAGTGTAACAGGGCATACGCGACGCTAGGGAACCTGACTCGGCATGAGAAGTATGCCTGTGGCAAGCCACCTGGCTACGCTTGTGATGTTTGCTCCTACCGTAGCTATTATAAGCACCACATACAGAGGCACCTCCAAGTATGCCGAATGAGGAGGGGCTTCAGTGAAGATTGTAATTAATTGAGGAAGTTGAAGTTGGACGATACAATGTAGTTTTTCCTTGGGCAGGAAAAACTTACTATGAAGAGAATAAATTTATAGAAAGGATATGTTTTTTTTATATTATACCGTTTATTTGCATATAACAAGTGAAAAATTATTGTGAAAAATTGATAACTTGATAAATATCGTATTGAAATTATAAATTATAATATGAACCATCTAAAAATTATTGCGTGTGTAATTCAACATTTTAATTCAAAGATAAAGAAGATATAATAATATAATTCCACATGTTGTACCTTTGTTACTCTTTAATAAATTTATAATATGATGATTTATGGTCTAAGTATATTTATAGTACCAATCTTTTAGTCACTATAGATGTAGAATGCTAAAATTATTTGTAAATAAAATAGTGAATTTGTAAATTCAATCATCTAACCACCCACGTATCTTAGGAGGCAACGCACAGCAATTTCATCCCAACTGAAATTGTCAGTACCGCAGGCACATTCATTCACTTAACTTTTTAAGCTGCTGCATTTCCATCGGTATCTTGAATACCGATCAAAACCACAATCCGAACTTCCAAAACTCTATAAAGATTAAAAATTCTAATTCTCCTTTTTTCTATGTTCTAGGCATCTTGTACTCAGCCGACTACGAGTACGATCCACTGGCATTAATGCCTGCTAGACGACGACATACAGACGACAAAGCAGCCTACAGTGGTGGTGAAATTATGTGTCGGCGGTGCGGCAAATCTTATAAGACAATCGGTAATCTTAGTCGACACGAGAAGTATGAGTGCGGCAAGCCACCTAGGTTCAGCTGTTCGCACTGTCCTTACAAGACGTTCTACAGGTATACAATGCAGAGGCACCTTTCGGTCTGTCGGATCAAGCGGTTTAATGACGGCTCTACGTTTCAGTGAAAGGAGCGCATGTGGAACATAGGAATGTGTACAGATAATTTTTTACTTTAGTCGTTAGTCAAATGATGGTCGATAGTCTGTGTTTGTATGATGTTGACTTTGAGATTATAATGTCCTGAAAACTTTAGAATTGTATTATAAGTACTTCTTGTAATGTCTGTTTTGAAGATTTATTACAAAGATTAGACTGTTTTATTCTTTGAATTAAAAGACTTTTTTCGTTTTTTAGAAACGTTTGTATAAATCTCATCTTAGGTAGTTAAAGAAATAGATCACTCATTGTTTTTCTATTCACAAGTGACGGTTCTTAAGAGAAAAACCTGAAAGTTTAGTGATTTTTAATGTTTTTGTACTATAAATAAAATAGAAACCAATAAATTATTTTAATAAAAACGATACCTTGTAACAGTATGTTTGATTTTCTGAATGTTGAAAACCTTATATCCTCTTAATTTTAAAAATATTTTACATTTCAGATGATTAGCTTAAGCTAGCGGCAAAAGATAGAAAATTTACTCATAAACAATCAATGCAGAAATTTATAAAATAATTTTTTTTTCAGTTATTGTAGTCATCAAATTGATGAGATGAGATCATGAGATTGTCATTATTGTACTAACTGTAAAAATAGTTTTTTATACTTCTAATTAAAAATATCTACATAAAAAATATCCAGAAATCATTTATTGTTTATTAATTCTGCTATTAAAAGTGACATTTTTCGTCGTTTGCTTTCGACAAAAAAATTCATTTTTTATGAAGATTACAATACCCTTTATTTATTTATCAAACATTACTGATGTGCCAATTCAATCATACAAACCATAATTTAAATGCTTTTATTTTTTTGTGTTTCTGTAACTGACCGCCAAATCTTAAAACATCCCAAAATTTTAAAATTACAAAAACCCACAGTCATTTTTCGTGACGTTCCATCCTTTTTTCACGAGCAACATCCAACGTAAAATTCTAAACTT
>JAPYZB010000828.1:0-21755 GCA_030522745.1 Eupelmus kiefferi | reverse complement strand
GAGCACGCGCGAAAAAATATAGGTGTATACGCCGGGTATTATACGGATGGTGTGTGTATGTAAGTGCTTCTGAAGGGTGACGTCATGTGGGTCGATCGTATATATATTGCGCATTTAAATTGGTCGGCTGCGGGATTTGTGAGAATGTAAGTAATGGAGAGGTGAATTTGTAGAATCTTTGCACAATATTTTGAAATTTTGTCATTGTTGGATAACTAAGGCGGCTGGATTTCCGAGAAGCGTTTAGGTTTTTTAGATTACAAGGAAGTAAATTAATTGGACGTATTTGTTGGTATAAGATTGAATGGGTCTGAGCAAGAATAATAAATTAATAAAAGGACATTGAAAATGTCTGATATTAATAACATTCAAAATTAATAATATTAATACTTTTCAGGTAGAGCCGATGAGCATATATTTATTTTTGGTACCTTAAAATCTAAAACATATTAAAACTTTACATTTTATTTATACACTCTGTGCGGAAACTTCATTTTTCTGCACGCTCAGTAGAAAACACGTGCATTCAAACAAGCTTTACGCACGTGGTGGGAAAATAGTACATTTTGATACTAGTGCGAAAAAGTGATTTCAGCCTCGTGCGGACGTTTACCTTTTTTAGAAAAGACCACGCGAAGTTGAAATTATTTCCTCGCTCATGAACCGTATTTTTTTCACAAAGCTAGATTTAGCTCACGCTTTGTTGAATAAGCGTGCGCGAAATCAAGCTTTGCATACTATCAAAAAAGTGATTTTAGCCTCGCGGGGTTGTTAACATCCAAGCAAAGCGAGCTTTTTTATTCAAGCGTTTTATTAAATGGAGCTTTTGTGTATGGAGTGCCAAAAAACTCTTTACCTCACTTTGTATCGTAAATAATCATTTCTATTTAATTTTTCAAATGGTTTGATAAGTGAGGATAATATTTATTCTAATACCTTCCGTAATCTATCGTTATAAGAAAATCGAGAAAACAGTAATTTTTTGCGATTAGTATGATACATTTTTCAGATTCCAAAATAGAAAAGATAAATGACACTTATAGTCCGCTTTGGTGAAAAAGCTATTTTGCCTGTTATTTTCGTTTCTTATTCTGTTTCAATATAATTATTTTATGTGCAGACCACTTTTGTAAGTAATAAAATAACTTTAAATATTGACATGAATTGTTTTGTCTATAAACTTAATTAAAGAAACTTTTCTTACCTTAAATATATATTAAGTTTTACAATTTGGCACATTCACAACTTTAAAGTCTAGCTTGAAATCTTCTGAAGTCGAACTTAATTCGTTCTTGTTTTAATGTATTTGAGTGGTCGCAACGGGATTTCTTAGCCAATTTTCAATGGATCATATTGAAAATTTGCAAAATCTTCAATAAATCTAATCTCACAAAATAACAGTACTAGAATTTTGTTAAAGATAAGTTCAATTGAATGTTCCGTATGTGTCGCACTTTTTTACGACTTTTTGAAGTTGCGAATAGGCCAAATTATTGTGAAATTCAATTTATATTTTACGTAGGAAAGGTTTCTTTAATTCAGATTATAGAGAAAAATATATTTATGTCAATATTTAGATTTAATTTATTTCCATTTTTTGACTGACTAGGAGAGTGTCAAGGATCCGGATCACGGATTCAGCTGAAACTTTGGGATATATTTTCAGACATAAAAATATGAGGAAAGCCAGAATATTAGACTCTATTGGTTCAAAAACCTTAAGTTATAAATATATTCATGTTTAGTTTTAGCCAATATTGGATAAAGATACCATTCTTTAAAAATAAATAAATCAGGCTAGAGAAACAGCACATAAATCTTTTAGGGCATAAAATTAAACTTGGGGAAACAAGTTTTCATTTGCTTTTTGCAGAATTAGAAAAGCTTAATATCTTCAAAAGTTATAACAGTTTAAACCGATGTAAAAAAAAGCATCACGAAATCCTTGGGGGCTGCAGTTTTAATTTTGCGCGCATTCTTTACATAGGTTTAAACTGTTATAACTTTTGAAGGAATTATCGTGGGCGTCCGTGACTTTTATACAGCAGGTTTGCGGTGTTAACCAACTTTTGAAGGAATTATCGTGGGCGTCCGTGACTTTTATACAGCAGGTTTGCGGTGTTAACCTTATATTATGAAAAAAATTTTTTATTCCTCATGATTTTAATTTACTTTATTTATACTGCTCTATATCTTTCTAAAGCATATTTATAACTCAAGGTTTTTGAACCAATAGAGTCTAATATTCTGGCTTTCCTCATATTTTTACATCTGAAAACATATACCAAAGTTTGAGCTGAATCCACTATTTTACGCACATTATGAGTATGCAAAGTCTATTTTGCCCACACAGTGTGGAAATTATGTATTAGACAAAAAGTGAAGCTTTTCCACCAGATTGTAAAGTTTACGATATATATTGTAGGCGATGAACAAGCACGAATCAATGATGAGTATTGCAAAATGTAATATACTGCAATATAACACAATATCAAAAGGTGCATTTCCACACCATAATTTTCTTAATTAACATATCTATTAATTATGATTTTAAGCGCGCTTCTGAAAACTGGTCCGAAGACGGCTATACCTTAGTCCTGCTCTTTATCTATTGAAAAACTGAAAAGACAGTTATACTGCCTCTAACATAAAAATAGGTATGTGCTAATGCTTTTTTTAAGAGGGGGTGAATTTTCTCCCCATGTTTCACGATCTATACTAACTATAGTTTTTTCACCCAGTTTACATATCGCATTTTTTCGAGTTTTTCACACATTAGTAAATTAGTATATCGAATAGTGAGCTAAATAGTAAAACTATTATTTAAAAGCTAGAAGCTATAAAATTTTGTCTTCCATATATTTTATGCCATTTTAGAGAATCGGAGAAAAGAAATATTATTATTATTATATTATTATTTATCCCTCCTATAAAAAAATTGAACCGTTGTTGAAATGGATTTAAATAATAGATATTGTTTGCGTTACTCTTACGCGTAAAATACAATCTATTTTATGTTTGAGTTGAAAAAATTATTCTATTATAAGTATACTTTCAAAGAACAAGAATTGATCAGTCCGCTCTTTGGAGCACAAGTCGTCGCTGCTAACGATAAGTAGAAATTTTCAAAAACTATCGGTTTCATATTTACTTTCTGTGACTAAATAAAATATTTTTTTGGAACCGAATAAATTGAAAATATAATCTTGATATTATATTTTTGAAGGTCTTTGGTAAATTAAAATCACCTAGAGAATCTGTAAATGAGAGTTGAAAATCGGTAGTTTTTGGAATGCTCTAGTCTTCGTTAAGAACAACGATATGTATACATTTCTACCCTTATGACTTTATGTTGAACAAAGCATGCTCTGGGGTGGCTCGTTGTTGTTCCATAGTGCACTTATTACATTTTTACCAAACTCTGATTGAAAATATCAAATTGAGCAAATTGAAAATACCGTACTTACTCTTCTTTTCAATGGGATCGTTTGAAAATTCATAAAAGCGATTTTTTATGACTATATAATGATATAGTTTAATAGCTCGCACTTAAAAAGCCCTTGAAGAGGAATAAGCAATTTAATAAGGAGGTATGGATCAACTCTTTACCTCCCTATATAGGTATATGCGAAATTACATACCATTCTCTCATGGCTTGCTACAGCGAAAAAAAAATACTATTCTGTTACAGATGAGTTGTTCAGAACTAGAAATTTGAAGTTATTGCCAAATTTAAGAACATTCAAAAATTAAACCTAAAAATAACAAGAACAAAAATTATGTATAATCTTGCCCCAAGAGTTTTCCTATCATTAATCAATCTTAAATTTCTCCTATACATTCCAACGAGGTCTAATTTTAGAAAACCAAACACCAAATGTCCATCTTTCCTAAAAAAAACTCTCCACATCCGCACCGTCAATCCAAACCTCAACAAAATTCGCGCTAAAATTACCGCGCGTCCAGCTCCCAACCTATCCGCGCGTCCTGCCGGAAATCCTAGCCCCATCCTCGGAAACTTTCAAAACCCACCAATGAAAATCCAGCACACTACCGTCCATAAATCGCCGACTTTGCAAACCATCGCCTTAAAACCCCCACTACCTCAAAAAGCGCCCATCTACATGCAGCTCACGGCGCGCATCCCCTTCTTTTTCCTCCGCCTAGTCAGTGGCCGAATGCTACAGCTACGGTACCCACACGGCATCGCGCAAACAGCTGATCCCCCCGCGCTGCCCTCTCACGCATACACATACACCGCGGCTCGACTAAAAGAGAGCACATGTCTAGCAACGAGCAACCAGACTGCAGCCGTGCCTATACGTAGTTTCTTCGTGAGTCGTGCCCATATATCCTATATACATCAACATCACTTCGAACTTTGTCCTTCCGATAAGCCACAACCGCCTATATCCAGCGCACATCAGCCAGAGAGACCAGCGCGCTGTGCATCTATAGAAAAACCCAACCTTTCTTGCCTCTCTCTAGAAACTCGAAGTGCGCGCGCGCGCAGCCACACAACGCGGCGCACATACAGTCCCCCGGCTGCAGCCGCGGCATATATATCCCGCTCTCTCAGCGCGCACACCAGCCTCCTGCAATATTACCTCGCGCGCGCGCGGGCTTCCTGCGCCCTCCTCGAGAGAGAGCCGAGAATCCGTAATCGCCTCTCTCTCTCTCTCTCGCTCGGCCGGCTGCAGCGTGTGCAGAGACGGTTGCGCGAGTGTGTGTGTATAGACGCACCCGGGGCAGAATTTAAAGAGCCGCGTCGTGTGTCTCGTCTCGTTGCTAAAACGTATATAGGTAGAGAGGTGAGGTATACGTCGCCGCGGCGCGCTGCGCTAACCCCGCTATATAGAAGAGGAGAGGAAAAAAATGGCTGACCGAGACAGCGCATCCGAGAGCGACTCGAGCTCGATCGACGGCGGGCCGATAATGATGCCACCGTCGCCGGTCACCCGGGAGCAGCTGCAGAAGCGCATCGAGTCGCTCCAGCAGCACAACAGGGTCCTCAAGGTCGAGCTCGAGACCTACAAGCTGAGGGTCAAGGCGCTGCAGGAGGAGAACCGCAGCCTCCGCCAGGCATCTGTCATCATCGTGAGTTTTCTCTTGTGGATTCCTGAGGCTTCTTGGGGAGGTGGATGGGATGCTTTGGGGGTAGGGATGGGATTGGGCTTGGGGTTGATGGTGAGGAGAGTTCGTTGGGATAGGTTGCATGGGTGTCGCAGGGTTTGGCGAAAGGGGGTTGGATCGGGGATGGGTCTTTTGAGTTTTGGTTGTTCGGATGGGTTTAGGAGCTTTTGGGGTGGGTTGAGATAGATGAGATGGTTCTTTTTCTGTAGTCGGTTAGCTAAGCAGGCATTGATGGCTTGACTTTCGAAGATGCTGGACTCTGATGAATGATGAAGTATAGTATTGCAGGATAGTCTGTCGATACCTTCAGAGGCTTAAAGATGCATGCATTGACCGGATTAAACTGGGCAATTGATCAATTTAATGAAATTAAATAAAATTATGTTTTTGATCGATTGCATTTGTCTTTTGTTTTAATGTCTTTTGATAGAATGTTATCAAAATATACATAGATAATACTCAAAATGAAAAATTTTTTAAAAATTACTTTGTATTAGTATAAAAATGTTAAATTTCAGTTAAACTAACGTATTAAATATATTTGAAACTAATTTGAAATCTCAATGCTGGAAGAAAATATAAATTTGTGGCAAACAAAATTCTTTGTCAAACAAAAATAGCAATACTATTGTGAAATTCAATTTTTTAGCTCATATTATTTAGTTGGTAGTTTTAATTATGTAATGTTATAAACTATAACTAATTATTAATATATATTACATTTTATTAATATGTATTCAATTTTTAATGCTGATTATAATATTTTGCTTGAAATCAGAAAAAGATTATTTTTGATAAGTAAACAAGATTTTAAAGTACTTAGTTCAAAGTCATTAGTGCCACACCTTAATTTTTAATAGCTATATGATTTTAACTAGCAGATAAAATTCTAAGTATCTAATATATACTAAAGCTATAGAATATTAATTTAGATAAAAATATATAGCTTAATTATTTTTCTAATTATGAAATATGTTCTCTTTCATAAATAAAAACTAAATATTTTAATATTTAATTCTTTAGTTAATAAAATTTAGTCTTTTTGAACTCACTGAAGTGAGATTTAAATTTTGAAGAATTATAGAATTAATAATCACTGAAATTGTTAATAGGACATGCAGAATTCAAAACAACGCTGATGCAACATTTTATCGTACATTATTGGAGATAAAACTTTTACTTTTGCTTTGTTTAACATTAAACACTTCAGTATTTACAAAATACAAAAATATTATCACTGCCATAAACATCAAGTTTAATACTAACTTATTGTTTAAATATAAATACAGAAATTCTTTTTGCAATTGATGAAATAAAATTGATTTTTTCAGCAAGCAAAAGCAGAACAAGAAGAAGAATTTATTAGCAACACATTACTCAAGAAGATTCAAGCATTGAAAAAAGAGAAAGAAACTCTGGCTCACCACTATGAGCAGGAAGAAGAGTGTTTAACAAATGATCTGTCCAGAAAATTAAATCAGTTACGCCAAGAAAAATGTCGTTTAGAACAGACCTTGGAGCAGGAGCAAGAGTGTCTTGTCAATAAACTCATGAGAAAAATTGAGAAATTGGAGGCAGAGACATTGGCAAAACAGAGCAACTTAGAGCAATTACGAAGAGAAAAGGTGGAGCTAGAAAATACGCTTGAGCAGGAACAGGAGGCTTTGGTTAATAAATTATGGAAGAGAATGGACAAGCTTGAAGCTGAAAAAAGATCTCTTCAAATAAAACTAGATCAACCTGTGTCAGATCCTACTTCACCCAGAGACATTAATAATGGAGACACTGCTACTAACCTCAGTACGCATATTCAAAATCTGAGAAGTGAAGTTGCTCGGTTAAGGCACACTCTTTTAATGTCTCAACAAGAACGTAAGTAATCTATTAATTTATATATAATTAGTAATGATTATTAATCTGTAATTATTGTACTATTAAACTGTTTATTACAACCATATATAATATAATGTAATTTTTAACAATTAAAGAACATGCAATACTAAAAAAAAGATATAATTTATCGAAAAATAAATTTAACAGAATGGTATGGCATTTGTCTAAATTAAAATATTAACATTTATAACTTGAAGATATTCTAGATTCTTCAAATATTAGATAAATATTATGTAAAATATTTTTTTTTTCTACAGATACAGAAAAGATGCAGCGGTATGTAAATGAAGAAAAACATATTCGTGAAGAAAATCTCAGGCTTCAAAGAAAATTACAACTTGAAGTCGAACGACGTGAAGCGCTTTGTAGACATTTATCAGAGTCAGAATCTAGGTAAATTAAGAAAACGTTTTTGTAAAAAAATTAGCATTTCTTAAAAAATTATTAGACACATTTTGTATTTTATTGATTTGATAATTATTTGCAAAGATAAAAGGGTTTGAAGTGCACATGGCAACGATGGCTTTTTACGGTCGCTTTTTTTACGATTATAGTATATCCTATGTAGTAAGCAATCGTGACGTCACACGAATTTTTACAGCTGCTATAACGTTATGAAAGAACAAAATCTTGTCAAATAGTTTTTGAAAATCTACAAACAGGAATTAATGGAATTTTTCATGTAAAATGCTAATTGTAGTTGTAAAATTTAACAAGTTATAAAAACTCATAAATGTATATAAACACGAATCTTGTGCTTCAATTTTATAGTTTGGAAATGGAGGAGGAACGCCATTATAATGAAACTGTGATGTCTGGTGTTGGTATTAGAGGAAGAACTGTTTCAAGTCCAGTGCCCTATAATCCTTCGCCTAGTTGTTCCAGACCGCTAAGTCCTGGTAAAATAGAATTATAAAATACTATTAGTAACTTGATTAATTTTAAAATGTTTGCGTAATAAAATTAATCTTACAGGAAATATTTTGACAGGTTCAACGTCTCGAGAGAATTTGAATGCTAATCGTTGTTATGCGTGTGGACAGCCAACTACTCTTCCTTTTGCAAGTTCTTCTCCTCCCTCAGGAGTAAGTATAGTAAGAATAATTTTTTATTTTCAAAATTTTTAATATGCTTTGAACGTGCAGTTAGAAAAAGTACACTAGAAAGGTACCATGAAATTATGAATGATCTTTTAGGGTATATAATAAATTGTGTGAGTTTATAAAAATTAATATTAATAATATAATTTTAGGGTCACATTTTGGCACCATCTAGTAGACGTGCATCGGATAGATTTATCAAACCGGCGATTCCACCGACTATAGTGAGCCCTGGTGGTCCACCATTAGCCAACACACAGGCTAATACTTCAGGCGCGTGTCCCATGGACATTGCAAAAACATAAATTGGTTACAAGTAACTATTCTGCCAAGATATTCTTCATATTTTACACTTGTAAACTACAATCAGAAGGTACTTGCTTATTCTCAAATGAACTGTAAATTCAGAGCTTATTCTGGTTCTTCAAAATGATAATCGACTGAGCGACTGTTCCCTTAAAATAATTCAAAAATTATACTAATTTTAAATTGAGTTGAAAGAATAATTACTTTTCATAAAAGAACAATTTGTTTACTTAGTTGATTTTTTCATAACATAATTTCAATCAATAATTTATTAAATATTAGCATCTAAAAATACTAGTGACTAAATTTTGAATTGTTGATATTAATTCATACTAACAAGAGTGATAGAGATTATGGTATTTTTGTAATCAAGAAAATGATTATTTATATTGTTCTTAATAGGTTGAGAGTTATAGTTTACTGTCAAAGTTTACTGGCACAGCAAGTACCCTGTTTGTTGTTCTGTATCTTTTCACCTTATATCAAGCTGCTTACGGCATTCTATACAGCAATATGATGTAAAACAGTATTCGTAAGAGTAAACAAAAATTAACACTCGCTAGAAAATTTTTGTGTTGACGAAAACTTAAATTTTACTTTCAGAATCTGATTGACAGTGCAGTGGGAAAAACGAAACTGTTGCGCGATTTTCCCTCCGTCGTTTTACTTTAAGAGTAGCATGTAAATGGGTTCCATAAGGGTTTTATAAATATTCTGATAGGTGATATATAATTTTTTTGGTGATATCAAGATTAAAATAAAAAGTAAGTCAAAACTGCGTTCACTGCTAGCAGAATAAAGTAACAATAAAGCTGTATTCCAACACAGCAGGTTAACAATAACATTTTGTAACAATACATTGTATGACAGGGAAATAACTTACGAGAGTTTAATCCATAATGCGGAGAATATAGTTTCGTTCTTATGAAATTTAAAAAGCGCAAAATAATATGTATTTATTGTTCAAACTAAAAGCATTCGTGATATATATAATGACTCGAATGACAGAATAAAAAATTTGTAACCTATTTAGTAAGTATGGATGATAAAAGAAAAAATTTCGTAAATCAGATTAATAGTAGTTTAATGATAAAAAAAAAACATGTTTTTTGGCAAATTTTTTCCGTGAAAACATTAGGAAGTCGTTCTTAGCATCAATAATCGACGACTGGTGCAAATATTACATAAATATACTGACTGGTATAGAGTGCACCTGGGCTTTACTAAACTTGTGATCCTGCGAACTATAAATAATATTTTTAAAAAAGAATTATATCACTATGTTGCTTATGCCTTCCATGTAATTTTAATGTCAAAGTTAAGTGAATGGTAAAACTCATAGTGGCCTTGTTAATCAGTCCAATGTGAAAGTGTTTTGCATATAACATTTAAACAGACATCGAAAAAGTTTCAAAAATTCAGTTTCCTCTTTTAAGAATAGAAAAATCACTCATTTAGAATTATAAAAAAAATAATCATGACATATTTAGTTCAATATCGTCATTTTTCACATTTTGATCTTATTTATTAAGTGATGTCAAATTATTCATTAAAATAACTTACTTTAAAAGAAGTAAAGAAAGTATTTTTAAAAAAAATTAACAAAATGTAGCTGAAAATTTTCACCTTAAAATTTTGAAAAAAAATTTTTTTTGATTGATACTGATAATTTAGTTTGTAATTTGAGTAGAAATTATAAATGTAATTAATAATCTTAAAATATTCGTTATAATTGTAAGTGTTTGATAATCTAAATAAAAAATTAAAATTAGTATTATTTCTTTCGATGAAAAATCTAAATTTTCAAGATTCTAAGGTACTTTTTATATAATCTCAGAATATGTGTGTTAACTCTCGCAAATAGTAATAAAAGCTCAGATAATACTACACCAGCAAGCCTATGAATGTTTGAGGCAATCAGTGTATTTAAATAACGAGACGTAACTACGTTATGTACATATTGGCCATATAAAGTAGCAAAAAATTAAGATTATCAAAATTATACAACTTTTTTGACTTTTAAGCTCTTAGCATTTTCAACAAAATGCGTGGCAATCGCAGTTTACAAACATTCTTTTGCATAGCAGTTTTTGCACAAATATGATGCTCAGATTCCTGCAAGTATTAAAGGATAGCATCATTGACACTTTAGACAGTCTTAAATATTTCATAGATGTGTGCGTCCGCATGTGTGAATGTCAAATGATAATAAAGAATAAAGTGTTCATTGTCAAGCTGGATATGGCTATTTTAAACTAAACTGAAAATAACTGTGCTCTGTTCAAGACTTTATCATAAAACGTTACACATTTACGTGTAAAGTGTGATCAATGTCTGCTAGAAATAAATCAATTAATAAACTTTAATTATTAATTTACCTATAAAAATTTGTGAGCTATTTGATATCAACTATTTGCTTTTCACAAATTTAAAAATTTTTTAATATTTTAGTAAACAATACTTAAGAAATGATTGTCATTTATGGCTTGTGACAAGCGACTACATGTATGTGTGTGCACTCATCAATTAAATACATTATTTCAATTATTTATAAAAGGATACTACATGCTAACTAAAAATTGGTATCATGAGAACAGAAAAAAAGTTAATCTGAATATATATATAAATATATTAGAAAATTATGGTGCTTAATTCAGTTATCTTCGAGAATTTTGAAGAAAAATCATCATAAACATGATCTAAAGAATTCAAAGATTGTAACGCTGTATATGTATGTCATTAGGCAATTCTACAGGATAAAAACATTTTTAAACGTTGAAAAATGTATAACTGTTATTAATAAAGATGAATGTGAAAAATTATTATTATATTAAAGAAATAAATGGTAAAGTTTAAACATTTATCAAAAGTTTTAATATTATAGTAATAATTAGAAATGAAATCTGTATATATTTTGAATTTTTGTTAATCATATAACAATTTTTTTTTTATTATTATTTTCTTTATCCAACGTTATTATTCATATTCATCTTTATCAACAACGCTTATATTGTTAAAGATTTAATATGATTTTCTTCTTATCCTGAAATCTCCTTGAGAAAGTACATGCAGTACTAAGACTTTATTCACTGTGGAAATATATATGATACTACGTTTGTAATATTCTTATGATATAGTCTTATTGAAGTAAGAACAATTCAGAATAATTCTTTGATAAATGTGACATAATTGAAAGTTCGTGTAGTCATATTGTTTTGAGATGGCAGAATGGACATAATGAATTGATTTACATGTTTTTATTGAATATTTTTTTCTTCATTGTGTGCTGGTGATCTTCACTGTATGAACGTTGCTTCATCTTTGTAATTCTAGATGGAATAGCACAGAGACAGTTGTATGCCGGTTTTATGTTCGCATCGTTAGTGTATGGTGCAACGTTATTGTTAATCTAAAACGTATGCAAATGTTTCCATTCACATATTATGTATTTTACTGATGCTTTTATGAAATACACCATCTTTTTTGCTATTAGACTATCTGACTTCTACCTTTGTAGTACCTTTAATTTACAACTTAAATTACAGGTTTAGAGCAACATGATGAGTACATGATTAGAATAGTTTTATTTTAAATTTTGTTTTAATTTAATAAAAAAAAACATTTGGGAAATGTATTTAAACTAATAATAAGTGATAAAAATATTTAATTTACGCTAATTATTTAAACTTTGAATTTATCTTTAAAGATATTATATGAATCTGCTTATATACTAACTGTCGCGCGGACCTGTTAACGTATATAAAAATAAAAAAATTAATTATTGTTTTCAGTGACCAAATTTAATATTTACTTGTGTTAAGTTTATTTTAATTAAGATTTATAATAGATTTTGAAATAATTAATTGAAAAGATATTACTAGTCCTACGACATCAATAAATTGGAAGTTGAGTTACAATTTTATTCCTTAAAAGTAATTAGTAATCAGCAAATATCAATATAAATTATTTATTTAATTTATTTAGAAAAAAATTTTCTGTAATCATCGTTTTTCCACCAGTGTCATAAATTTATTTATTATAGTGTTTTCATATAAATTAATCAGGTTTTGACAGGCAAATTAAGCGCGCTGTATTAAAATTTATGGTCGAAAAAATCATTTATAGAGAAATACAAATAATAAAATCTTTTGTAAATATAAACAGATAGAGTATAATTGATATTGTATAATATTAAATTTTTTAGATGTAAATCGTGCATTAATTTTATTTTAAACGTTTTTTTTTTTAACTTAAAATCCATACAAATATTTTGCTGTTAAAAGGAGCAACTATTAATTTTATTTAATTTTTACTCATTGGAATTATTTTTTGGGTACTAAAAAATGAGCAAAATCGGAGAAGTACGATGTAAAATTTCGGAAAATTTAAATAATTCAGTCTGTAAAAAGCCTAAATAAAGTTTTAAAAAACAAT
Source organism: Eupelmus kiefferi (assembly GCA_030522745.1). Classification (NCBI taxonomy): domain Eukaryota; kingdom Metazoa; phylum Arthropoda; class Insecta; order Hymenoptera; family Eupelmidae; genus Eupelmus; species Eupelmus kiefferi. The sequence goes on along the minus strand of JAPYZB010000828.1, from coordinate 8,889 downwards.
ATTGAATTCATGTGAGTAACGTTTGTTTGACATTTTATTATGTTTTGTCTAATACAATAAAAGTACTAATTTCTGCAATTTACACCTAATCTGGAACATTCTTTAGTTTTCTTCCCTATTTTTACGAAACACCATTCACAATCACTTATATTGTACTCAGAGTAATATTTCACAGTATAGATTATTTTTTTGGCATAGAAACATTTCCACAAGGAAAACTTTTTATTAATAAATTATTGAATATTTGTATTTATGTACATTTAAATTTGTTTTCTATTTTCACAGTCATCACGATGAAATTATTTTATTGCAAGATGATATAGTTAATCTCATCAAAAGTATCCATGTAGGTAAAGAAATACAACTTTCAATTCCTGTTGGCCAACTTAAAAATGATTCCAAAGGCCAAAGAGAACCACTTTGAAAAATAATAATAGGTTCTTTGCGATACAGAAACAGAAAAATTGATGTGAAGATACCCTGTTTTGATTTAAAAACACATTAAAAATTAAATACTTTTTTAATAAAATTGATCATGGTTTACTCACATTTAATATTCGAATTCCATAAGTTAGTGACAATTGTAATTTCATTCTTGCACCAGCTCGAGAATTTACTAAAATGAAGATAAAATAAAATAAAACATTATAATTTGAATCTTTAACATTAAAATCTATGTTTAAGGAAATTATCTTTAATTATTTATATAATTATACTTTTTTCTTTTGTTTCATCCTGCAACTTATTATATTTTCTCTGAAGTCTTGCGTATTTTGCAAATTCATCCATCATGGATATACTGTTCATTTCCATTTTAATTGCAAGTAGGTCTTTTCGTATTGCTTTATCTTCATTTGACTCCGAGAAAAACCACAACGATATCTATGAAAATAAAAGTCATATCAAATACTAATAAAATATTTATGTAAATTCATTAAAAACATGACTACTTACAAATTTAATTAAAAGCGAAGCAAATGTATCGACCAAACAACTAAAAGTTGCCACAACAAACAAGGAAACCATTTTTATTTAAATGCCACAATTTACAGTATGAAAATAAATCTTTTATATTCTATCACAAACACTTATTTTGTAATAAAAACCTAAACATCTCTCCCTCAACACCAGAGGTTATGACACGATTCTCAACATTCAACAAAACTTTTTCACCCTCAACAAATCCTTAATCGCTCATTAATCCAAACTCAATCCAAACACATCAATATCACTCCAAATACATTATCCCAGCAACAATCCCAATTTTCGGAGCAAAATTACACGCAGTCATCAGCTGCCGAATTTTATTTTCATCCACCTCTCCGCGGCAGTCGACGGCGGCGCTGTCTTACCGCAAAAGGAACGCGGTACACGTGCGCGCGTGCTGAGCACACGCGAATGCTGTCCTTCGTTCTTACATTAAAAATATAAATATTTAAAGATGAGTGACTCGGATTTCGACTTTGATAGCGATCAGGAGGTTTCGGCAAATCACTCGAAATTCATCGAGGCTGTGCGGCAGCTAGACAAGGGTCAAAGGTGGGTTTTATAGTTTCGTAGGTTATGGTGCACGGTGATGTTTTTATAGTAAACATTATGTCTTGATTTTTATTAATATTCTGTATTGAAGTTGTTTTGTAGTTTTGTGATGGGATTTTTAAATGATGACTTTTGTTTTTCTTGATTGGTTGTATATAGGGTTAAGAAGCCTGAGAGAAGTGAACCAAGTTTGGAAGTTTCGGAGTTTCATTTGGTCAAAAGTGGTATCACAGATCAAGATGCAGTCGCTGTGGAAGACTTGGCTAAGACCCTGGGAAAGAAGGGAACTCATGCAGATATCAATAAGAAAATTACAGCTGCTAAAGCCAAAGCTAAAGTTTTGCCTAAACCTTTGGAAAAGCCAGCTGCTGAAAGGGTTTGTACATGTTTTTATTTAATTGTAATAGACTTGGGTGATTTTTCATTTATGTTAATAAATAATTTATCTTCAGATAAAACGGACTGTTGGATTTGAAAATACAAAAAAAGAACTTAGAAAATGGGCTGGGATAGTAGCAAATAATAGAACAGCAGCAAGTGTTAGTTTTCCACTGAGTCAAACTTCTATGAAACTAGTAGCTACTGATGAATATATCAAAAACTTTCGACTTCAATCAGATTTAGAAAAAAAACTTGCAGAATTAGATCCACCAAAAGAGCCTGAAGAAGAAAAAGATCAATTTCCATTGACATTGCAAGAGTTGGCAGAACGAAGAAAGGAAGCTGCAAAGTTTAGAGCACAACAAGTAAATATTTTTAGTAAAATATGGTAATTTTTCTTAAATAATTATTGTAAAATTTTTTAATATGATTAATTGTTATTGCAGAGTTATAAAGAAGCAAAAGCACATAGACAAAACAAAATCAAAAGTAAAAAGTATCATCGAATACAAAGAAAGGAAAGAATTAAGAAAGCATTGAAAGAGTTTGAAGAATTGCAGAAGACTGATCCTCAAGCTGCTTTAGAAAAATTAGAAGAATTGGATCGAACAAGAGCAAAAGAACGTATGACATTAAGGCACAAGAGTACTGGACAATGGGCACAGAGTAAACAAGTTAGAGCTAAATACGATAAAGAGGTAAGAAAAATAAATTAATTTTAATCATTTACAGAAAATTTATTATTTTTCCAATTGTATTTTTCAATACATTTTTTTATTAGAGCCGTCAAGTGTTAGCAGAACAATTATCAATCAGTAGAGAACTGACTCAGAAAGTTAAGAAGGACGATGATAGTGATGACGATGATGATGAATCAGAACAACCTGTACACTTACTTAGTACTGATAAAGAAAATCCTTGGATCAATGCAGCAAAAACTCAATCAGAAATTGATGATTTCATAAGCAATTATCGAAAATATTGGGATGAAAAAAATAAATCAAAAAATGAAAATAGTACAAATGATGATAATTCTAAAGATGAAAACAGTAAGCAAGAAAGTAAAAAAGTATTTGAAGAACCTAAAATTCAAAACTTTTCAAAAAGTCAAAATCCAGTTGAAGAAGTAATTGAAGAATACTTACCTGGGCAAAATGGTTTCAATGGACACAATGACTCAGTTACATCTGAAAGTGATGTTGAAAGTGGAATTGAAAGTGATGATGTAAGTGATAAAAAGCAAAAGAAAAAATTACAAAAAAGTTCAAAAAATAAACTTGGTATTAAATCACCCAAAAGTAAAGTTGTTATAAAGGCAAAAGTTAAAGCTGGCACTTCAAGTTGGTCAATTTCACCGGTTGAATTTTCTGAAAAAACTAGCTCTGAATCAAACAATTTTGATGTTGATGAATTATTTGAAACTGCAGAAGAAAAATTACAAGATAAAATCAATAAAAAGCTTGCTCAAGTTAAACAAATGCTTAATCAAGAATCAAAAGGTCAAAAAAAGAGGAGGAAAAGAAAGAAGAAGAAAGACGACTCTGTAAATGATGTTGAAGAACTTGGATTAAAAGGTCAACAGAATATTAAACCAATAATTGACAAGCCTATTGACGAGACTGCTTCATCTCGTCCGTCAAATGATACTCCACAGATCGAAAAAATAACAAATATCACCGAATTTAATAAACAAGTAACATCTCAGTCAAAAACAACAGAAATTGACCCTAATAAGTTTATGAATATGAAGCCAAAGATTGTACATACTTTGTTGCCTGATGAAGCAGGTGGCGAGGAAAATGCTCTAGATGATAGTGAAGCAGAAGAAGATCAGCATCAAATAATAAGTGAAGCTTTTGCAGACGACGACGTGGTAGATGAGTTCCGAAAAGAAAAAGAAGAAGAGGTAATAAATAAATTTTTTATTTTTTATTTAATCAAAACATTTGACTTAAATTTCTATAATTAATTTTTTTTATCAATATCATGCAACAACTCTTATTTTGAATTCTTTCCCTCAGATTAAAAAATCCCAACCAGAGGACGTGGACATGAGATTACCGGGCTGGGGCAGCTGGGGAGGCAAAAACATAAAAGAGTCGACTCGTAAGAAGCGTCGCTTCATCATCAAATTCCCAAAGGAGGCACCGCGTCGTGATGAAAATAAGGGAGACGTCGTTATAATAGAGGAAAAGTGTCCGAAGATCAAGAAGCACCTCGTCAGCGAGTTGCCCTTCCCTTTCACCAGTGTGCAGGACTTTGAGGCGAGTATCCGGGCGCCGGTCGGCCGTGAATTTGTGCCCGAGAAGACCTTTAGCAAGCTCATAACACCGGCCGTTAAGACAAAGATGGGTAAAGTTATTGAGCCCATGAGCGAGGATGTGCTGGTAAGAACAGAGGGCTTGAACAAGCGGAAGAAGCCGGTAAAGGAGGTGGAGAAAGCCGATAAACCGAAGAAGCGGAAAGGGAACGTTAAGGGTAAGAAATTTTCAAAGAAGGGACAGAAAGGTACTCCGAATAGTGCGACCGTAGCAGTTAAGTGAAATGTATGAGTATTACATTGATTTAAGAAGGTGATGGACATGGTACAATAAATTGCTATATTTGTTGTCAGTTCATCGAACCTGTGCACACTAGAATGAATTTAAAGTGGCTTTATATTGTGCTGTACAAAGCCTGATAAAGATTAGACTAGTATCAAATGCATATTTTTTATGCAATGACGGCATGATCATCTTTGTTACTTTTCAAGATTGTGTAATATCAAGAACGTATTTTATACATGTATAAAAAAAAATCGAAGTTTCTCATTTTGTAATAATTAGAGTGAGTCGATTAGAATCTTGCTGAATGTGTGATGAGATGAACGAGGAAATGATTTCATTCATTAATTCGTTATACCATATATATAGTTGGATATTTTTTATGACAATTGTTGAAAAAAAAATGTATATAAGTTAAGATAAATCTCACAAAATGTGTATCTTTATTTTATTTTTTTCCATTAACCTGAATTAGCAAAGTTCGCATTTCTCGTATAATCTCCGTCACATACGTGGCGAATTAAAAGCTAAAAATGCTGATAATTCTTAGAATCATTAATCAATTTGTTTCGCAATTTTGTACTTTGTTGCTGCGGAGTACACGTTTTATTACGCTTTAATTTTACACGTGGCAAATCGCGTAATAACCAGTTTCTAATAAAGCATTGATGCAATTTCTCAAACGGATTAGCTCTTTTTGAATTAAACGATTACACTATGATATGTTATTAACATTTTGGGTAATAATTGTAAGTTATACCCTTATAGGTCATGCCTACTAAAGGAATGTTTTGTCTAGTCTGTAAATCTTAATCTTATCCAAAGAATATTTATTTGTTAAATTATAGAAGGAAAAAGACTTGTTCACGTGAACAGTTATATCTTGTTACAAATAATATCACGTTGAAAAAAATTGATTAAAAATAGCAATATTTTTCTTTGATTAAAAGTATAAATTGCAACATCAAACTTTCCATTTGTTTTTAATTATAAATAACCGATAAGGTGTGTAAAATTGGAATCTCAAATTCAGATGAAGTTTTTTTAAGTTATAACAATTGAAGAAAATAAAGTATAATCTTACTTAAATAGTTGAAATAATTAAAAATTATAATTTTCCATGTAAATTTGCATACTGCACCCAGAATACTGTGTTAGAACAAAAATCATAGACTGATATATAATAAAATACCGCGAAACGGAAACCGTAAAGATAGCACATTAATTACAACGTACAAGAAATTGGTTGAAACTAGTATCAAACAGTTTGAAAAATACACTTATTAATATTGATCTGCAGGGTTTACAGATAATATCCCAGACTGACTAATCATCCCCGGCGAGTCGAGATACGCGAAAAATAAAAAGTACTCTATATCTAAAAATATCCGATTATCAGTTGGTCGAGGCATACTTTAAATTTTTTTGCCAACACGTCAAGCATCCCTTATCAAAATCTGTTGAACCATACTATGCGCATGCAATACAATCTTTTCAATGTGTTTCTAGAATTTTCATCTTGTTGAGAAAAAATTCTCGATTACGCAGTCATCGACGTGGTCCGATAAAGAAACTACTTGATCGTTGATTAATTTTTTTCATATAATAACGAAAATGTTATCTCTAATATTTGATTGATTCGAAGCTTACAATGGGGAGGTGTGCGATTCTAGGATTTAATCCTCGGTAATCATATCAATCGAGTTGCAATCAGTTTGAATAGGCCGGTAACCATTGTAACTGAAGCTTCGTTCTTTCGAAAGAAGACAATAGTTCATTGTACGGCGCGTCTCGTATCGCGTTCTCGAAAGCGAAAAAATTGTAATTGCAGCCAGGCTGAAAGGGAGTATTGCCCCAGTGGGGGGCTTTTGGCTGTGACTTTTTACTAATTGGCTTGAGATTGATTTAGTTCAAATTCGCTTTTCTTCTTTAATAAATCTTTTTTTTTTCTTATGACTCATGATTTTTTGTAAATGTAAGCTTTATTAAACTTTGCAAATTTTATAATAAAAATATTCAATAAACGAATTGATTGTAAAAGTAATTTTTCTTTTTGAACATATTTATATCGTAATTTCTTAAAATAAAATTGAATCATTTATGAGAATTCGTTGCTTAACTCGTTTTTATGTTTTCGGATATCTAAAATGGCCTAAAATAATATTTGTAATATGAATTTTAAGAATTTAGAACACATTTTACATATATCTATTTACAATTTTTTTAAATTAAATTCTAGAACACACGTGCCAAATTGGAAAACAAAGGCATATTTTTTAGTTCAGGGTTACAAAGGTAATGGAAAAGTAAACCGAATGGTAACACCAAATTTTTAAATTTACTTTAGATTGTTTGAATAAGATGTAGTACAAGTTACAAAGTCCCATGCTTACAAGCTTATCTTAAGAATAAACAGTACTGTATTTGAAAATAACCGTTCGATTTTTCGTTCGATCAGCCCGGTTAGGCGTGATTAATAAGGGCCACAGCATAATTATGACTTATAAAAATACTAACTACGCGCGTTGGAAAATTGAAATTATTTAAACAAAGTCAGCATTCGCTGATAAGAGAAGCAATTTGACATCTTCAATTTTGAATTTATACATTCGATTTCGAAGGACGAATCCTACCGGCACACGCTCCCGGATAGAACAATAATCTCAACTTCTCAAATCTCAATCTGCGATTAAACCCATTCAGAATTCAAACGGACCTCCGCAAACATCCAATACAACCCACCCAATCTATCCTCATCAAACGTCACTGTAATTTCCCAACTTACTCCGATCGAAATCTCACCACTCTACACACCACCGCCGCATATCCGCGAAAACCGTAAAAACAATCCGCGCCGCGCGCTCGGCTCTCATTGGTCAGCAGCAGCTAGCAGACGTTAAAGAAAGGGAAGAGCAGCGCGCATACACAGAAGCAGCCGGCGCGCAGGTACCTATACACACAAACACAGATCTCACGCGCGGGAGAAGGAGAACGAGAGAGAAAGAGACAGAGAAAGCTAGCTCTACACTGCACACTGAGACACGAGAGAGAGAATCCATCTCGCTCTAGATCCTTGGGGGGGCGGCTCGCGCGCGCCTGGCGGCTTGTCTGCTATTATATGCGGTGTCGCGCTCAGTCAGTGAAATCGAAACCGCCGTGGAGGTTGTATCGCGCGGCGCGCAAAAAAGAGAGGGAGAAGACGACGCACACGCGTAAAGATCAATCGTTCGTACACACAAGCGCGTTAGCCCGCTGAAGAATCAGTGTAAACACACAGAGGGCGATTATATCACGGCATTAAGTGCAGGCATTGTCAAATTCTTTTCTCTTCACCCCCGCGCACACGGACAGCTCTCTCGCCGCTAGCAGACACACAGAGCCCGCCTAGACGCATATACATACAGTACAAGAGCGTTAATAAAACGAGTAGTGCAGAGCGAGTATAGCTCATTCGCGAGGTAGAGCTCGTATAGGAGGGACGGAGACGGCCGCCGAGAGGGACTATATAGTCGGAGTGCGCGCCGAGTGGTATAGCTCTCGAGTGTCTCTCTCTCTCTCTGTGTCTGTGTGTGCGTGTGGCTGGCTCGCGCGTTATCGGCGCCCCTCGCGCGCGCACCAGCAGCAGCAGCAGCAGCTCTCGGGCGCGCGGACACGCATATACGAGCCGCAGACCGCCTCGAGCGCGCATACAGTGTGCACGTGTGCTGCAGAGAGCGAGCCCTCTTATATATATACATACGTAATCCGTTGGTGCGGTGACTACACAGAGACACTAGCATATACACACGCAGATCGAGACTCAACCCCCTTTTTTGCCAAAGAGAGAGAGTAGAATAGAAGAGGAAAGAGAGAAAGAAGAGGGAGAGAGCAACCCTATATAGAAGAGTATAATCATACGATGGCGGATACGCTGGAGGAGCAGACGATGGCCAAGGAGACGATGGCGGCCGGCGGCGGCGGCGGCGGCAGCGACGAGGACAAGAGCGACGACGAGAGCGTCTCCTTCTTCGAGGGCGTCGAGAAGCTGCTGGAGATCTGGTTCACCAGCAACGACGGCAAGGACGCCCAGCGCGATCTCAGACAGATACCCCGGTGAGTCGCGCAAGCATATATACACCTACTTCTACCTTCCTTCTTCGAATCTCTCCGCGCGCGCTCGGGATCTCTGACCTTGCCGAGAGAGCTGTACGTTATAACGCGGAGAGGTGTTTTTTTGTTTCACTTTTCGGAGGGATTCTTGAGCGAGAGTATCGATTCGCGCGCGCTTTTTGGGGTAGCTGGATTGCGGTTGATGCACGCGCTGTGCGGCTTTTGGCTGGCGAGAGAGGGATATGTGTTGCGTCAAAGGTGAGAGAGAGAGGGTGGTGAGTGAGGGAGCGAAGGGGGTTTGTTTGGGTGTGTCGACGGACTCTTGCGTGCAGTTTTT
>JAPYZB010000827.1:0-17538 GCA_030522745.1 Eupelmus kiefferi | reverse complement strand
AAAAAAAAAACGAAGGCAAAAGCGACCGATACGTGTGGCACCGCGGCGCTGATGGCGCGGAGAGCGAGCACGTCGCGATGAAATGAAGATCGCTCTCACTGCCCCGCGCGCGGCAATGGCAAATAAATCGCCTCGCCCGCGTCACGTTTCGCGGCCCGATCTCCAAGAGAGGAGCCGCCGCTCGTGAGAGAGCCTTTGATCTCGCCGACTCGGCGCAAGCGCGAGCGCTCGATTCTTATATATGGGGGAGCTCGGCCTGAGTTGACAGCCAGAGCGGCGGAGCTTTTCCTTTGATTTATCCGATTCGATGATCGCTTTTCTGCTCTCTGTGTGTGGTGTTTGGTATTTTTCCGGACTGCTTTCGAGTGGCTTCGAGAGCTCGGGATTCTGGGGAAGGAGGGCGTAAATCAAGAGGGGGGCGGGCTGTGGGATTCTTCGGTTTGTGATTTTTTAATGTGGAACTGTGGCTGAGGAGTCGGGTTTGCTGGGGAGTTGGGATTATTTTCTTATGGATTTTTAATTTATGGAATCGTGAGGCAGGTTGCTCGATTGGCTGTGGGTTAGGAGAGATTTCATGCTTGAGAGTCTATCTAAATGCACTTCAAAGGAGCGGTCTATTATTTCTTTATATTTTCGTAAGAATAGCGCTTTGATAAATAAATTAGGTTTTTGAATACGCGAGAAATAAATGATTCAAACGATACGTTTGTTTAATGTAAATAATAGAATGAATTGCGTGTGTGCTAATGTTTTGCATGCTCTTATTGTTTGAAAAAAGGAAAAAAATACAAAGTAGATGCAAAACGATAATTTACTTTATTTTTTAAAATACACAGGTACCTTTCTGTTTTTTTTTTCTATTAAAAACATACATTAGCGTACGCGAAATACTATATTGTTATTGCTGACTACTACCGACTGCGCTCAGTGTTTATTCGAATTATAATAATTGAAAACAAAAATATCGAAACAAACTCTAATAACAATGGTTACAACTTAATCAATCACCCGACGTTTTAACAAAGTTAACCCTCGCCCAATAATCGATGCGCCTCCGTTAAAACAACCCTGAGCTCTTTCGCTCGCTCGCAAATCAATTTTCCCGGCCATACATGCACGCGCACACATCCCGCAGCGTCGCAAAAAACACATTCGAAGCAGCCGCGTGTCGATATGTACACACGAGCTGGCCGGTCGATTTGCTGAAAACACAACGAGCGAATTACTTAGCGCTCTGGAAAGCAAAATAGCGAAATCGTGACAACGCGCGCATGGCTGCATTAAAGCTCGCGGAAAAATAAGGTATACGCAGGGGGTAGGTGTATATGCAGTCGGCGCGAGTAATATTGACATCGCGTGCTGCTGGATCGTGCGCGCCGCGACGGCGCGAGCCGGTAAAATTAATGAATTCCGACAAATTTTCCTTTTTTTTCCGCAGTTGACAAAGCTATGCAATTTCAAGCTAATTCCGTAAGAAGGCTGCAAGCGCGTTTTTTTTTTGCGTGGTGGAAAAGTTAGGTAAGGTTATTTTTGCGTTAAAGTTTGGAGGTACTGAGAGTTGAGTTGTTCTGGTGTATTAGTTTTCGGTGAGGTTGTGTTTTGATTTGTTATGAGATTAAAAGTATCATGAGCTTGCATAGCAATGGATACAGCAAGTTGATTTGAAAAGCTAAAATAAAATTGTTAAACATTTACTACACCGAAAAAAAGTTCGTTAAGCTTCTTAAAATCTCAGGAAATTTTCCAAAAAAGTATTAGCTATTTTTGCTTTGGGTTCAATAAGGAGTTTTTCCGTTTAAAATCGGAAAATCTCCTTTACAACAGAGCTAAATTTGCTATTAAGTAGTTTCAAAAAGGAGTTTCTCCGATGTTTTACGGAGTTTCCTCTTTATGTATCAATTGAGTATCAGTTAAATTAGGAAACTTAACAAAATATTTTTTTCGGTGTATAAATAGCATTTTTTTTATTTACAAAATTATCATGCAAACTTTCTAATCAGTTAAAACTTAATTTTAGATGGCAGGTACAGTATTAATGGACAATGCTACATCAAAAGTCAAATCACTACTTTTTTCTCAAAAAATGTGGATATTTTTATAAATTTGTAAAATTTAAAAAAATACAAATAAATATTAGAAATTGGTTATTAGGTAATTCGTCTTTGTTAGACTAACTATTGCGTAATTTATTGTTTTGAATTTTTTTCTCTAATGATAAGTTCATTAAGATCTATGTTTGCTTTTATCTATTTCTTTCCTATACAAATGTTATTTTTCTAGAGATAATAAATATAATTATTTAAAACAAAAAATATCTGTACACGGAAAAACTGTTTTTTAGAAAAATTACTATACTGTTTTGTAAAACAGTAAAAGGCTGTGATAATCTAAAAAATTACCAAAAATTTTACTATAGATTTATGGTAAATTTTAATAGAAATATAGGAAACTCTACTAAAAGTCTAGTAAAATTTCCTATAATGTACAGTAATTTTTTTGAGTTACCACCTTATAATACAGTGTCACCACCACCACCTTATAATACAGTTAGTGTCGTAATAATTATCCCAAAAATTATTGGAGTATTAATTAAACTCTAAATAAACAGTTATTCAAACTGCAAACTTTCTACATCACACCAAAAATCTCAACCCCCAATCCTCAAAAGAAACGCTAATATCCCAAACCACCTTAAAAGCCCATCTCCCAAAATCTCTTAATTCCAGAATTTCTCGAAAAACAAGACATTCTCCTTCAGCGGAAAGCGGTAAACGGCAGCGGGTTCAATAATGCAGAGTGCGACGTCCTCCTCTTTCCGTGTGCAGGCGCGCATCCAGGTTCGTTGAAATGCTCGCTCGCGCGCTGGGGGGTTGGCACAAAGCGCGAATGCGCGCCTAGCTCCCTCGTTCTCGCGAAATTAGATGCTTCGCAAGCCGAGCATTAAGTCGCACAGCGCAGCGCGGAAACTAGCATATACACATCCGACGACTTTTCTCTGCAGGAGCAGTGCGCCTACTTTTCGCGTTCGCAATTATAGTCGCAAATTTTCCGTTAGCGCGACTGCAGAGCGCAAGCGCGATCCGGAAATTCCGAGGAGGATTGCATGGGAAGCCTGCTGTGTGTGTGTGCCCGTTTTTGAAGGAATTATATGCGCCGGCTTGGGTATTGATTTGCGTTTGGTTATTTCAGAGAAGATTGGTGCATTGTGAGATAAATAAGTAGGAAAGAAAGTGTGTGCGTTTCGAAATTTGAATCGGTTGAAATGCATTGATTTTTTGTACTACTTGTACATTTATGATACGTAAAGAAAATTCAAATTTTTTTGTTCATAAATTAGAAATTGTTATTGATCCTTAAGAATAAAAGTCATACAATTTAGAATAATATATTAAAGATTTTAAATTTGTGTTACTTAAAAATATTATTACATCTAATATAGCTTCAGGTTCAAAGTTTTTACTAAAAGACTGTATGTGCACGAATTTAATCCTAAATTTTAAAATATTTAGAATGGAAGCCGAATGCGACATACGAATGGATGTCGATGTTGATGAAGAAGCCAATGAGGAACTAGCTCCGCTACAGCCAAATTTTGCAGCAAATAAGACCATCATAAAAAATCATGACCAAAGTAAGGTACATAAAAAAATGGAAAATTTCAATCAGCAAATCGCTTCAGAAGTAGAGGTAGTTTTATCAGATTTTAAGATTAAAGTAGCAAAGATCAAAATAGTGTTCGCTGTTTTTTATATAGCCCACAATGTACCTCTTCATTAATTGATTTTTTATTCTCATTTATAATCAATATCTTGAAAAATTATAATACTCTTCTAGCAGTAAAATTTGAGTGTGCCAAACTTACAAAAATTATTAAAAATGTTACCGCAGTTAGCGATAAAAGTAACTTTTTAATATAGTTGAAGTTTCCATCGATAATCCATCGAATTTTTTTTTTTGCGTCAGTATTTAGAAAATAATGTAGAAAAAGTAATTTGACACTAAAAAAACTCATCCGACCCCTTAATAAGGTCTAAACATACATTTACATATAAAATAATATTTTTTAACGAATCAAAGCGTTAGGGCTCGATAAATTTTGTGGCCCTACTATCTTTATGAAAAACAAGAACGCCTGATTTTTTTCGACGCAATTAAAGACCGGGAAAGTAAAAAAAAGAAACACTAAAAAACCTACCGGGAAACTTGAAATTATTTTTTTTGAGTGCTTTTACACACGTTATAGCCCCTCTATGTTTTATAACAAAATTTACTATAATTATAATAAATTTTTCTAAAAAATGTAATAATTTTTTTGATTTTTCGAACATGTCACAGCTTTTCTTTATAACATAATAATATTTGTTATATACTATTTTTCTCAGTGTATAAATAAAAAATTCAATCATGAATATAACAGAACTATGCATGTTCATAACAACTTAATATAATCTCAAAGGTCGGTAAATATTAAAAAAAAAACGACAATTTTAAATAAATGATAAGTCTATCTCAGTGACAAACACCTTTTAATATATAAGTTTTAATTATAATATCATTAAATTTAATCAATCATCAATAGGGCCTACCTTACCTCTATAATTAAAAAGCATCAATAATAACTCAATATACAACTCCATAACTCGTACATTCTCAAAAAGCCTTGGATCCCAAGCACATCCAACTGTCAAACCAACTCACTGTAGAAAAAACCATAATTAATTTCCCTGATTTCAATAAATTCGTATTCGCCCTACCTCTATCTCTCCCACTGTGCCCCCTCTCTCCCAGCCGGCAAAGCGTAAAATTAATCGAACAAAAAGCGAAGCGACCAAATGACAGGCATTAAAAATTCAGGCGGACCATCATTTCCTCGATAGGCTTAATAAATAACGACCATCGCTCCTCGCATCCTTTCCTGTGGCATTGATACCGCGGACTCGCCGGCAGCTCGCATGTCATTATACCCCATCCACAAAAGCTCGCGCATATACCCGAGTTAAATAATCCGTATACTCCCGCGCGTCCATCTATACACAAATATACCTCTACACGCACGCCCTCTAGGCCCATTAGACTCTCGTGATTCGCTACTCGACGGAACACGAGAAGGAGGAGAAGGGGGGGAGAAAAAACGGAATGAAGGCCTCCGTAACCGATAAACAATGTCGCGCGCATCGCAAATGACAAACATTTACGGCGAGCCGAGCGTTCCGCCGGAAGCATATAGCATAAGCGCGTATATATGTGCTTCTGATACGCGCGCGCGCGCGGGCAATAACAGCCATTACCGCGCCGTTAGATTCGCCACCGGATAGCTAATGATACAGCCGCGCAGATTTTCGAGCTCTACGGCTGCTTGTCGGGCTTCTGTCGCGAATGTTTATTATACGATGCGGGAGAGGACGGAGAGCTGCTGTTTTGGCGAGTAGTCGGTTGATGCTCATGAGAGCGGCAAAGCGATTTTCGTCCGAGGACTGGATGGGGATGGGTTGTTTTTGTAGTTTGTGGGATGGTTGAGGAAATGAGAGATTTTGAGATTATGGGGAGAGGATAGTTGAGCGAGTTTGAGTGGAGCGTCTGCTAATTTGTGATTTTCGAAGCTTTTTCGAGGAGGAATTATGTAGTTGAAGATTTTTTTTAGTAGTTTTGTACGTGTTTTATATGAGAAGGAGATCGCAAAAGTAAAATTGAAAGCATTATCATTATGACCATAATATTATGTAAAAATTTACCTTATGTTTATTTTAAATTCGAAAATTTTTTTATCATGTATAGAACGATATGAATAAATATAAATTATTTTTTAATTGAAAAAGTCGTTTATTCGATTTATTGTAATAATAGCTTTGTTATTCCAATGCGATATTTAATAATAATTACCGATTACTTGTTAATACTAGATATTTCGAGTTTAGCCTTCACCTATTCCAGAAGGTATTACTGTGATATTTTTTGCATAAGCCATACAATTTAAATAAATATATATGTTAAATATAAAAGATAAAAAAATTTTATAGTTTTGTATCATGAATTATCCAAAATCATTATTTAATCTTTAATAAATTGCTACTTACTACTTTATAAGAAATGTATTGATTGAAAGTACTATAACTTCATGAAGTAGCTGTCCCTGTAGTTTATTAGATCCTTATTTTTTCCATAAGATAATAATATACCATGTGCTTCGTATATTTTTAAATTTAAATTAGCAGTTTCGTCGAACTTGAAGTTCAACAACACCGTTGCAATTTTAGACTATCTAACTATATCAGGCGTGCAATAATATTTTACTGAATTTGTTTGGAACGCATAGGTAATCATGTAAGAATTAGTTTAAAGAATGCCAGCATGGTGCAAGCCTTATAGTTACCGATAATAATTATCAGTGTTCAATTTTTTCTCCGATTTTCAATTGTGACAAAAATTTTTTTGACGCCTTATACTGTAGAACAAGGTGCTAATGAGAAATCTTTTAAAATATCAAAAATTAAATGAAAAAAATATTTTATAACTGTTGATAAATTATTAAGACACTCATATAGCCTTAATTAAAATGGGTAAAGTATATGTTAGTAGAGGAGATCGTGGCTAGTTGGCGACAGATGTCAGTTGACAAAATATTTAATGTTTACCTAATCGCTATGTTGCAATTTACAGCAATCATATATATATAACACAGGTATGTAGACTCGTCAAAATATACAAGTTATAATCATACATTTTTGAACCTACTTATAAGATATTAAGCACATTGCCTTCTTACCCCTGAATCTAACTAGCCCTAGTCTATTTCACATCACATTCATTTCGGTAACATAACATTAATTATCGTACAATCCACTACTGAATATTTCACACCGAAATAAAGTGTTTGTCCAATAATACCCAAAGTAAGCACAATAAATCAATGAGTAGAGCGAAATCAAAGGTCTCGATCTACACTTTCTGTTATCGCGGCATTACGGGAGTAAATATGCGGCTTCGTTGGCGAAAAAAAAAGAATAAGAGAGAAGCGAAGTGAATAATGGCATATCGTTATGCGCGTAAAAAAATAACTAAAATACAGTGAGCCGGAGAAAAATACTATATAACTAAGGCGCAGAGCCAGTGCTCGACTCTTTCGCCGCGCTTAAAGCTCGTAAAGTATGTATTTTGGCGGTAAAGGGTCGCTTCGCTGTACGCGATCATTATATTATTACTTATAGATGGAAAACAGAAGGTTTCGTTAAAGCTCACTATACGCTGAACCCGCAAATTTATTCCCTCCGCCTGCGCCTGCTTTCTTATTAAGATTTCAGCGAGCGTCACATAAACGAACACAAATATTTCAAAAAAACGTGTAATTTTGACACTATAATTTAATAATTTTCTCCGTGATATTAAAAAAAAACTGTTCGCATCGAATCCGGTCTACAAATACTCAGACACTAAATTCACCGTGAGCAGACGCTGACGCAACCTAGAAAGTCATTTGCCGTCGAAAATGCCCACGTTTTAACGACACAAGCCTAGACGCGTATAAAAAAGCAAGTACACACACACTGGGGCACTACCGGCGCGCAAAGCGCACTAAACTTCTTGCGCCATTATTATACCCGCTCCTAATTACAGCCCTCCGCAGCGACATATTGTTTACCGTATTGTTCCATTGAATTCCCACGTTAACCAACGTCTCAATCCCCCCAACAACCTCCCCCCTCCTACTCTCTCCAAAAAAAAGAAATCGCGCTGGTATATATATTTCGGTACCGCGCGCCTTTTTTCCGTGGCGCGCTCACGTGCGCAGTCTGTAATCGCGTATGCAAATGCAGAAGAGCGCATCTTCTTCTGCAATCGCAGCGCGCGCTTATTAAGTCGTTTCTGCGCCGTGCGTTCGATCGCGCGCGCGCGCTCCGGCCTACCTTGACCCCCTCGACTGTAGAGTGCGAGAGCGAAGCGCGAAATCTTTAAGATCCGTTTGGTGTGGAGCTGGGTGAAGGAGAGAGGAGGGGGGGAGTTGGATGTAATCGTACGTTCGAGGATGATTGTTTTCAGTGGAAAAGCGCGCGGATGATGCGTGATTATTGCGCTGGGTATGGGGTCGGGGGGATGGGATTTTTGAGGGGGGAGGAGGGACCACCCGCACGATGTCGATGTGTTGCGTGGATTGGAAATTTGAGTTGCTGGAGAGTTGGTGTAATTTTGGGGTTTGAGGTGGTTGGTTGTGAGAGGCAATGCGAGGTTTTAGATGGATGTCTATCGGTGTATTGAGGACTTTTGCACGATCAAAATTCTAGTTTCAGGAGTGAGGAGGAGAAAATTTTTATATTAATTTTTGATAATGTAAGAACGGTGCAAAGACAAAATTTTGAAGTATAAGACAGTAAAAATAAATTTTTTCGAACAACTAAAGTTGCTTATCTATTGACGATTTAAAAAATTAAATTCTTTTCATAAATTTTGTATTTTTAGGTTGATCTCAATAAAATAAGACTTATTTCGTTAGGAAATTTCCGTAGAAAGATTGTAATATCGATTTTTTTTTAATTGATTCTTTTAAACAAATTGATTAATTTTTAAAACAAATAAATATATAATATTTATACTTTTCCAACGACACCCATTGTTTTGTTATAATCAAGAAAAAAAATTAGGGATAGTTAATGTTTTAAAATTATATAAATCAATCAAGTCTTATTTTATGTTAGGAAGAAATTATTTTCTTCCCTTATAGTCTTAAATATATATGAATGCACGTCTCAAATAACATCAAAATTAAAAGAAAAACATTTTAAAAAATGATTTCAAAACTACCATTATGAGTAAGAAAACGTCTTAACACACTTTTAGATACAGTTTTCTTTTAAACTCCTTCTTGCTACTACTAGTTTAGCTATCAAGATATAATGTTTTATCGAAAAATCATAAAACATTCTTCCTATAAAACCAGATTCAAGAATTATTTTTACAGCAATTCAAACCTAACCCAATAGTTTACAATAGAAAAGTTCTTTCTTACAGTCTTAATCCAAAACACCTAAATAAAACTCTACATCCAAAAACCACCTCTCCGCAACCCATAAACCATTCCACATTGCAAAACCCAAAAACCCGTCCCCCGAGCCATCAGCATCTATATACACAGCGATTTAGAAAGGCCCTTTCGCCGCTCCGCAACTCTTGCGCTCGCTTGCGCGAATTCAAAGGTATAATACTTGAACTGCAAGCGAGCAATGACGAGCGGCCGCACCTGCGCTCAGTCTCGATTATACTGCACTCATCATTCGAATTAAGCCGCGCTGAAAACGTAATGACGCGAGGGTCCGACTACGGCTCGAAAACTCGTGCGCTTCAACTCAATTTTTTTCTACTCTCTTTCTCTGGCAATCATCGGGAGCGCTCCTTTTTTTCCCCTGCATATATACCTACACGCGACGATGTGTGTTTATACGCTCCGATGTATAAGCGCAGCTGAGAGAGGCTCTTTGATTGTTTGATTATTTTTAATGAATTTGTACTTTGCGCGCGCGCGCAATGAGCACAGGTGTAAATAATTCGAGGCGGATCTCGTTTCGTTTTATCGGCTCGGGAATCGTGGCTTGAGATAGATCGAGATCGGTATTCGGATCGCGTGCCTTTTTCGGCGAGATGAGCTATCTTGTTTCTGGCTGTAATGTCAGGGTTTGCAAGACGGTTGTGTATATGGGAGATGTTTTATGAATTGTTGCTTTTGGTGGTGGTTATATGTTAACTTGATTTTTGTGTTTGTTATAATTTTTACTAATAAACGATGGTTTATGATGCAATATATTGTTATGGTCGTGCTAGAATGATTTAAGAACGTATTAGTGCGAGAGAGACTCTAGTAAAGACCAAAGCTATATATCTAATTAATACTTATTCAATCCTTTCATCACGAGCATGTAAATCAACTAGAAAAAATAAAAATAATTTACGGCACATCCTTAAACAAAGCGAGCGATAAATCCTTACGAGCACTCACCTATACATCTCACTTTCCCGAATAAATTTTCTCCAAAACGAAGAAAAAATGAAGCCGTCTCATTTTTCCCCATTTTACGCCGCCGCATATCCGCAACGTTAACTGCGGCGCAGTAAAAAATCAGCAGCGGGGACATAAACGACGTCGCATTACGCCTTCTCTTTCTCTCTTTATAGAAACGTCGCCCCCGAGAGAGAGAGCGCGCGTCGGGGAGAATTAAATAGAGGGCAATTCAGGAGCGGAGAAAGAAAATCTGAAAGGCTCGAGGCTAGCACATTGTTCGGGGTTATGTGTAATAATGGGCAATGCGCGCGCGCGTCAACGAATTAGCCCGATGTAATTCGAGCGCGCGGTTTTTCTTTTCGTTCGTTCGGCATGAAAAATCCTGGGGTTTTTTTGTAGATCGAGGGAAAAAAACTTGATTTTTCTTTGATGTATTAGGGATCTTTTTTGTGTGAAGTGAGTCAATGACATTTTTTTTTGTTCTCGAGACACGTGGTGAAATGAGAGAAATAGCGTTGCTCGTTCTTGAAATTATTTGTATAAAGAGCGGATTGATGTTGTATGATGCAGAATGCAAAAGAGTGATGAAAGAATTATTGTACTTAAATAATAGGAATAAATGGTGATTTTGTTATTTTAAACAATATTTCTAATACAATGCAAAATAACGCTCCCAAAAACGTAACATTTTATTTTCGATACATTTAAAAGGAAATCGTAACTTGTTGCTTGCTTGTTTATCGGCATCAACATTTTTTTAATGGTTATGAGATATGTACTAGGGCTGTTAAATATTTACCCAGACATTAACATTATTGATAATAATCAATTTTTAACATATTTTTAAAATTTCAAAACCAGAAACGCTAAAATTCTTTCATCAATAGTACCTACCTTAAAGAAGATTACTCAAAAACAGCCAAGAAAAAACAATTAAATCCAAAACCTACAAAGCGCGCTGCCCTCCGCTCGTCGAGCAAACAAAGATCAAACCAATAAAATCCCCTCGCAGCCTCTCCCAAAGAAAAGTCAGCCAGATCAAAAGCGCGCCCGTCGCAACATTGTCTCTCCCTATATACCTTACCTCGTCACCTCAACCTCCATCCACACACACAGTCCCAACTACAGTAGAATCATACGCGTGCCTCAGCCATTGTCCGCCATATCAGGCATCATCCCTTTAGCCTATACGTATACGTGGGAATCCAGTAGGGAGCGCGCGGAGCCATGGCCAATCGAGGGTCTCTCTCTCTCTCTCTTCGAATCGAGCCCTTCTGTAATATACCTAGCCGAAAACGAGGCTTTGACAAATTTGTGAGACGCGCGCGATGACGGATAGCTCGCGAGGCGCTCGCTTGAGTGGCCGGGCGGTGTATATGAGCTTGGAGATATGATCGAGCGCTGATGTGTGTAGAGACGGAGTCGGGCTTTTCAATTAGCTCCGGTGAGATCCGTTGATGCGCCGGGGAGTTAGTTTAAAGCGCTGCTTACGCTGGGAATTTCACGGCACGTGCCGAGAGTTGACTCAATGGGATGTGATCAGTGAGGATGGGGGAGGGGGTGATGGGAAAGTGGAGATGGTTTTTGGGCTGATTCATGGATTTGGAAAGGGCCGAGGTGATGTGATTTTAGGTGGGTTTGAGGGAGAATGATTTTATCGAGTTGATTTGATGATTTTGAAGAAGTGAATGTATATTCAGGAAAAGTGTTGATTGGCTTTTTCCAACGTAATTGTACTCATGTAAAACATCTATTTTTCAAATGAGAAAGTTCTCTTGCGTCATTTCTTTAAAATATTATTATGATTTCTCACAAGTTGTAGGAATAACGTATATAGAAGGAATATTTTTGACGCGTTGTACAAATTCTCGAGAGCTTGTTATCATTACATTTACCGCCTTTACAAAATTCGTGAAACTTAGAATCCAATTCAATTCACCAAAATTACCTGACGTTTACAAGCAGTTACAGTTAAAAAATAAATCACAACATCAATTTCATAATCAACCTACTAATTACCGCCCAAAAAAGCCACATTCAATCAAACAAACCCGCCCACACCTCAACCTCTCTCTCATCCAACATTCATCAAAATACCTGCTCGCGCATCAATCCCCAATCAATGCCCCCAAACCACTAGAATCTCCAGCTTCCCCAGTTCCATCCTCCAACAACCTAATCCCATCGATCTCCCCCGCCCCAAAGAACAATAATCCAGCCTCTCTCTCTTTCTTCTAAAAATCGGCAAAGCTCGCTCGACGCAGCACCCCTCCAAATCGGATATTTCGCACAATCCATTAAACAGCATAACAAGCGCCGGCTCTCTCGTCGCCTTCTCCCAGAAAAGAGACTGACGCTCAGACAATGGCCCTCGCATTTTCGGCTTATATACCTCACGCTCTAGGGCGCCCTGACGAAAAGAGCGTCAAAGCCTCGCCCAGAGAGAAGAGAGAGAACGTGCGCTTATACTCTCGTCACTTTGATATGTAAATAGATCGCGCTCGCTCGGCGAAAATAGCCGCCGCCAGAGACGACGCGGAGCGCGCGAGCGATGATCGCACCTTCGCGAGCGAGCCCCGATGTGCATCCGCACGAGCGAGCTCCGAGCACAATGGGGGGATGCCCCCTTTGCCAGGGTGTTTCAGCTCGTGTGTGTGCGGGGATGTGGGTATATATGGGTTCTGCTCGGACAGTTTTTTTTTAGTGGAGATTTAAAGTTTGTAGGTATTATTATTATTGTAATAAGAATACTTTAAATTTTGACGATACAAGTAAAAAAATTTGAATAGGAAGAAACATTAGTCCCAATCAGTAATCACAATCCTAAATATCCCGTTCAACAAACCTTCCACACCGCTCTTTTGCTATTCACAATTCACTTTCCACGCCGTCATCCTCACTTTTCTAATTTGTTTTCCCTGTCTCCTTTATCTCGCTCCTCAACCTTCCCTCCTTCTCCCATCCAACTACACAGCGCGTGAATCTCGTGCCGTATTGTAACACCATGGGAGACATTCAATATCGCCGTTATCTCTCCTTTCATCGGGCTAATATTGACTCGGCAGGGGGCCGAGCTGGATCATCCTCCTCCTTTCGCCTCTGCGAGAGCCCTTTTCCAGGCGCGCGCTCCTTTTTTTTTCATCCTGCGAGCGCGTCACGTGCAGATGAACATCTTGTTTTTGTTACGCTCGGGCTCGATTAATCGAGGAGCTGTAATCGTTTAGGCTTGCGCGAGATCGATCGGGGAGGCTTTGACGCGGGGTTTTGATGGATTTTTGGATGTTTGTTTGGTGATGGGTTGGGGTTTGAGTGGTGTGGATTTGTTGATAGTTGGGAGTGAGGCGAAGGGTTTTTTTTTATGGTGATGACTCCAGGTTGGGATTGATGGAGTAAAAATTTTTTTTTTGATTTGTGATTATGCTGAGTAAATGCTTTTTTAAGGTTTGAGTTAATGTTTTAGCATGTAGTTTTGTTTCGAATGTAATTTTATTGAAAAATGAAACTTGTGAGGTGCCCGCCACAAATAAACTGATTATTTTCATATAAAACTGTATTATCCAAGTTAAATTTTTCCTTTACATACAAAAACGTTAGGAACGAATTCTACACTATGTTACAGTAACAATAAAGTATATACCAAATGCATTTAACTTTTTCATAGATCAATAATTTTAAAAACACATAAACTATATAAACATCAAGTCGCGCTCCAGCCAATAAAAAATCCGTCTCGTTGCATGTCAAACGACAATGACGACTCCCACTCATCCTACATATGCAGCGTGTTGTTTACCTGCCCGAGGAATGCATAAGCGAAGGCTTTCACATGTACGGTGGATAAAAAATATTTTTGAATTATCCATTGTTGACTTGCAAACGATAGAGTCATGCAGCAATTCACAATTGCACTGGCGGTGGGATTATTTTTTTTTTTCATAATTAGTGTTTTAGATGCCGAGATTGGAGTGATACTGTAATTATTATGTTTTTCCCTTGAACCTACTCTGTTATTACTTAATGAAACGTATGCATTATGCTGTTGAATAAAAATTAATTGAACTACATAAATGTAAATATAAGTAGTCTTTAAATCATTGAAATGAATCGTCGGGCTGCTTTTGTGTTACTATTGTGGGGATATTACGTACGTGGCTCGGGTTAATTACAAGGGTTGTAATATTTATTTAGTTTTATTTTTAGAGCTAATTTTCAAAAACAAATTGAAGAAGAAAACTTTATTTTATTTTATTAACAAGCCTATTTTCTATTTTACTTTTAAAAAATCAAATATCCATAAACACATAACTGTACAAAAATCAGGTGTACTAATCCATTCCGACCCATAACTTTTCTCCAGCCATGCAGCTGCCAACTTGCAGAATCCGACTCGAATTTTTTGCTCCTTGCTTCAACGAGAGCACAGCAATTATCCAACAACATCCACAATCCTCGTTCTACTCATCTCCTATCTCCTTCACTCTCGCACTCCAGCTCTACTTATAAACCATCTTCGAATTTCAATTTCCCGCGAAAATTTATTCGAAAAACCACTCGAAACCATTTTTTCCCCTAGAAGCTGAAAAAAACACATTTATGCAAATCCAACGCGCCGCGTTTCAGGACTTCTGTCTTACGGTGCCACTTAATGTCGAACACGCGGGTAACTCCGGCTCGCATTACACCTCGTACACGTCGACTGGAGGGGGGAGGGGGGAGAAAATGCGCGCAGCTCTCTCTCTTTCGCAGAGACGTATATATATGTATACGATGCTCGCGCATAATGGGCGTCGTTTAACGTTAACGACGCCATTTTCTACTCGTCCGCGCGGCTATCGGCTTAAGTTCACGGGCCCTCATGAATTTTCATACGCGCGCGGCTCTCGTTTTTTATTATCGGCCGTTTTTGCAGCCGCCCGAATGCCATTCTTTTTTGGGATTCTGGGCAGGGGGGAGGGGAAGAAAGTGGATGGTTGGGTTGTACACGTCGTTATTGATGCAGAGAAGAGAGGAAGAGAGAGTTGCTTATTAAGGGGATCTGTATAAATTCTGCTCGAGCGAGCTAATGCGCTGATTGTTATCCATGTACTAAACGCGTATTATTTTATTCGGAGATGTGGTTGGATATGCAGGGATTGCGTTATGGCTGCGTTTTTTTTTCTGGAGAACGATCGAGAAGAAATCGAGAGAGTTGAATTAAGTGGTTTTGGTTTACGTAATGAGCTTGCGTTCGGGATTGGAATTAAACCTACTGTTGCTGCAACTCAGGCAGCCACTGCGGCCGGATGTATCGATGTTCGGTTGCGCTCGAGCTCAAACGCGTGTGCGGTCGCGTAACTGTAATTATTAGTGTCCTGAGGATTATCGGGTTATGAAATCATAAAAATTAAATTATGTGAAATCGCGCTGACAGATGGTGGGGTTTAAGTTATTGGAAGCAAGTCGATTGGTTAGTTTTATTGTGAAAAGAGTCTACGTATTATTATTGTGAACTTTGGTGATAAGTGCAATAATCGTACGATTTAAAGTAATGATTGAATATAATAATCGAAAAATTAAGAGCATTAAATGGGTTGTAACTAAAACCTGAGTCGGTTGATTTTTTATAAATATATAATTGTGACGGTTAATTAGTTTTCGAGTACAGGCTTACTGAAGTTTCAATAATTATACATACAATAATGTAAAAAAAAGCTTTCAAAAATATTATTGACAAAAAACAATGATTTTTTTCGATTAAAAAAGTGATTTATTAAAAATATGTCTTTATAACACAATTAAAAAATATTTACAAAAAAATCATTTAAAACTTAAACCATCCAAACCTTAACTTGCCAAACCACAACCTGCCCTCATCCCCAACCCTTCCCAACTCCTCGCCTCCATTTTTCCTGCAAAAAAATTAACATATCAAAATCAATCCTCAACCTTCGCTCCTGCTTGCCCGTGACGTCAGAGCCAGCGGCTATAGCGGCGTCCCCAAGCGGCAGGTAGCGCGAAGCTGGAGCGCGCGCGGCCCGCTTAGTGCTGCATAACCCCGCGGTGGGCGTGCCAGGCGCGCCGGCTAGGCCAATCAGGGGCCGCAGTAGGCCGAGCCTAAACCTGCCGCTCGCTCGGGAGCAGGTAAATTCCGGCGCTCGCCTATTGCCGCTATACTCTCCCTACCCTGCCGCCTTTGTTTTTTTCTCTTTAACCGCGTTATCCTCGCGAGGCTATAGCTCGTTTCTTATCGGTCGCGATAAGAGGAGAGAGAGAGAGAGTGAGCGTTTTTTTATGCGTTGTACGTTTTTGCATATGTACGATGGCGTAAGCGGGGTAATGCGATGCATTCGTGTCGATTTCAATTAGTTTGAAATTCGCGGCCTCGGACAAATTGCGAGCGGGATGTGTTTTATATACGAAGACATTTCGATGCTGAAAGTAAGGCTTTATGCGGCTTGGAATAATCGCTTTTGACGGTGTAATGAGTGGGTGAGCGGGTTGGATGTTGTTATTAAGGGGGTTTTTTAAGGAGCGAGGGAGGTATTTTTTATATTGATCTTTGGAAGTGTAGCTTTATACGGGAGCCGGTAGCGGGTGTTATGATATACTGCAATTTGGGCTGGCTGGGCTGCGGGTTTATTGGGGTTATAGGTTTTTATGATGTAGAATTTTACAGTGAACTGCGGATAAATGTATAGGAGCAGAGCTTGAGTGCTTTGACGATGAATTGAGATTCGTTAGATAAAAGATTTAAGAATGTATTTTTGAGGATAATTTGTTGCTTTTCGTGTAAATTTGTTTTTCATATTTGTAAACGTAATTTTCCAGCGGGGTTGCAAATATAATTATTAGTGGATCCAATTTTCATATAAATATAAGTCAATCTATGCATTATCAGTTCTATTATTTTTAGTTGATAAATTGACTCTTGCCTTTTATGAATCAATACTTAGACTAATAATAAGTACAGTTATATTTTCAACATTCTCCGCTATCTCAAAATGTAGTGATGGTAATTTATACTGAAGTTAAATTGCAGTTATAGTGAAGCTGCAATTGTAGGAAGAGCAACTGTAAATTTGTTCTTCTCGCAAATCAACTTCTTTAAATTACTGTTCAAGAAACTTAACTTGTGCTTTAAGTTTCCGTGACACTTATAAACAAACTAACATTGCGATTATTTATAACCGCAATGAATTCAAAAGAAAATACAGTACGAAAATTCTAAGAACAAAATTTAAAAGTTAATAAGCCGTTTGTTCTCTTTTTACATTTACGATAAAAATGTGTAAAATTTCTGTAGCCCCGTAGAAATAAAAGCTTTGTAATGGAACTTAACGTTTTTATGCACTCATATAACATTTTTATTGAATCAATGTATACTCCAAACGATTCCCTACCTATACCCAATTCGATCGCCCAATCTATACCATTCCTAAAAAACCAGATCCAAAAAACAAAAGCCCAGAGCCCAAAAAACAAACGCAAACATCATCATCAATACCCACATACACCACTGCAATAAACTCAAGGACCTCCCTGTAGAATCCACAATCCCAACGACGCCGGTTCGA
>JAPYZB010000826.1:0-17320 GCA_030522745.1 Eupelmus kiefferi | reverse complement strand
ATACTTAATAGAAAGTTAAATAGCTTGGACTTAAATTATCGTACGAACGCAATTAAGAATGATACTTGAATATACTGAAAGTTAACATTAGTGGGTGGATTTTCTGTTTTGAAGCTACGTTTGACATTTATCATTAAATCCACCAATAAATAAGCATCGATACAGCAGTACGCTAAATGACTCATGGCTTATGGAAATATTGTTATAAACTAACTTTGTTGATTTCAAATCGGTTAATTAATCTACGAAATAATTACATTCAATTATTCTGATATAACTTGACAAAATACAATTAAATTTCAAAACATTTGTCCATAACAATAAATATTTTTTACTAGCGGGTCTAAAGTATCTTATTCTTACTCCCTAAATGCTTAATATGCTACTGCTTACGTATAATAAAAGAACAATACTTCAGTCAATAGCATAATTAAAAAATCATCTGGCATATAAAAGCCAGTAAAATAAAGTAGTAAACAAAAGACTCGATGAGAAGCCCACATATATTTCGAATAGAGGAAGACCGACTGTTTACTTTCAACGACGGAATAGTGATCAAATCGCCTAAAAATATCCGATCAGTCAGAGTCAGAGCTGCCTGTATTTATATTGTTTGCGAGAATTTTAAAAGCCGCGCTGAGGCGCGCGCCTCTACTGCCAAAACGTCGCAACCCGCCCAAGTATACATATTTATATACACACAACACTAATTAATAACTGTTGATGGCGCTTGAAACATTAACGTAAGAACGGGGGCAACATTACCGAGCTAATCGATAAATTTCAAAGCTTTTCGAATGACTTATCCGCATGACTGTGGCGAGCTGGCAACGCGCGCATGACTGTCTGCGCATACTTGATAGTAAACAGTATATGGATTCAAACGTGGGTATATAGATCGGTCATCGCATCGTTACGCCCGTTTATACCTCATATTCTCATTCTCATATACGGATACTTGCACGTGTAGCAACAAATATGTTTCAATTCTTATGCGTATGACGAATGCAAATGGATGCGTGCAAAAAGAAAAAGAGCCGCGAACTGCGCTCACTCTCAAGGTATTGGGTACATGGCACATAGAAGCACGATACAGCCAGCGGCGCGTTCATTCGAAAAAGCTAGAAAAATAGGTGTACTTGCACTCTCGCTGCGCAGACGGCGCACGGAACGGAGAAGAGAAAAGAGGGGAGAGTGGAGGTGTGGAGGGGAGAAAAAGGGTATATGGAACTGGCGGCGCTAGTGAGTGTGAGAGAGCGGCGGCGGCGGCAGGCAGGCGCAAGTGGCGCTGGCATAGCTCGTCTGTGCCGTCTCTGTCTACCCGAGTGCACGTGCACCGAGGAAGCGTGCACTCAAAGTGTACCGAGCGGAGCGGCGGCGCCCCCACCCCCCTTTAGGCGACTAGCACTAGAGAGACGAGGAGGATCCGGCGCGCGCGCGCGCGGCCCGAGTTTGCGTACAGAGACTGGCTAAGTACCTAGACTCGCGGATCATGATTTAGTGAACTCGCCAACGCCGCCTCCGTCGTCGTCTCGGGCGGCCGCGCGCGGCCCTCTACGGTTACGTCGTGCTCGTGCGCCTCTGCGTGCAGAATAGCAGCCGCTGCAGTACACACAACTACAGCAGGAGAGAGAGAAAGAAAAAACAAGCGCGACGAGGCCGACGAGGAAGTAGTGTGTGTGTGGAAGTGGTAATTCAAGTGACTCTTTGACGAGAGCAGCAGTGCTTCAATCGAGCTGGCAGAGCAGCAGCCGTTCCTCGGGGGGATATATAATCGCGAGTGAGCGCGCGGCCGCGGGGGCAGAAAAACTCATATCTCCACGCCTCTCGCGCGCCCGGGCACTACTCCGAAGAGGCAGTGTCCCCCTGGTGCGCGCGCGTGCGCTGGGATTTTTCTGTGTACGTACCTAGAGGTAAAACGCGCACACGAGAGATAGTCGCAGGACATCGCACTTTCCTCTCGCCTGCGCGCCGCTATACCTTTGATTATATATATATATTTAAAGCGATAGAGATCCGCGCTAGATATATACTTATAAGTGCGTGTGGCCCTGCCGATTTTGACGACTAAAAGGAAGCCTGCGCTCCGAAGTGAGTCGAGAGGAAGCGGCGAGTAGGCGAAACACCAGCTCTCTTCCTAAAAGCGCGCTGTGTCTTTCAAAGTGTTCATGTATAAAAAGAAAACGCCAACAACACCTGACACCGTCTTTTTATACCTATATATACATGCATAAATATTAATGCACCCGCTCGCGCACACACCTACTACCACCAATACTACTACAACCTACTACTGCAACTCTACTTCCTCGAAATCTCTTCTACCAAAATAATACGCGAGTTTGGTTAGTTTTTTCATCGCAATTATATTTTCCACAGCGCTCGTCATTCATTTTGCATTGCTCTCTTCGCCTAATTATTGCTTCTGCCTGTCTCTCCTCTCCGCCCCCCACCCCCCGCTCTCGCTCCCCTCTCCCTTTCTCCCGTCGACGTTGCACAGCTTATATATGTGTATATATAGGTCTATCTCTGTCTGCTCGCTCGCTCCGTCTTTTTCCTTCTCCCACCAGCGATTCAGCTCTTCCAACGTATATCATCGTTTTTTGTTGTCTAATCGTCTCTTGCGCGCTCACGCTCACACATACGTATATGTATATATATAGCTACCACCTCCCCGTTCGTGGAATGTTCTTGTGTATTTACGCAGCTCCAAAGCAGCCGAACTCGCGATAAAAGCGAGAGAGAAAGAGCGCGCTAAACTTTGCGCGTGGACTTTTACTAACGCAAGCTGACTCTGTGTGTGTATATACGTGAGAGAGAGAGAAAAAGCCGAACGGCGGAGTAGTGCAGTATATATACGTGCATATGGGTGCGTGCGCGCGCGCTTGTGAGCAAAAGAGAGATGAAACAAGTGTTTGTGGAATGACTGAGATCATATTGTACTGGCCAGTTACGTATAGCGATTGCAGTCAGCAACAGCAGAGCTCGCTTTTACGTATATATAGTGATGTACTCGGCGGAACAGTGACGAATTGAGGCGAAACTGCGCGCGAGAGAGCGACTGAACTGAGAGAGCGAGTATGCGTGCGTGATGCGTGCGAGAGAGAGGAGACTAGAAACAGGATTGTAGGTATCTATATGTATATAGTGTCGAGCCGTCCAAGTGCATGTGTACCGCAAGTAAAAAATGCATAAATTAAGGCTACCCGTCAAGGTCGAATTGCCCGCTATGCTGACAAGGTATGGGGGAAAACACCTATTCAGGTTATCACTTTTTTTTTCCATCCGCTTCCACATATATATCCACCTACTCAGACTTATACGTGTTAGCGTCTTTTCTATAGGCGCTCTATGTATGCACTCGTCTTTTCATGTCCAACGCCTTTTCTCTGACTCACTTGTTGTTATAGCCGTCTGCACCGTCTTTCAGCTCTCTCGCTCTCTCTTCTTCACGCGTCATTCCCGTCGTCACTTAAAAACATTTAAGTATATTTTCAAACTCCAAAATTACCGCTGGCTTATGTGCGTTTATTCAACCGCAACGCTCAATTCTTCTCTGAGGCTAAGCTTTTTTCTTTCACTGATTCTTGGTTCCTGCTGTTCGCTGTTATCATTTTCATGCAACAGCTGTGTATATTTGTATTGTAATCTTTATAAAATCACAGGCCAAAGTCGAGTGTCGTACGTCGGATAAGCACTGTGATTTCGGAGTTATAGAGCCATAGCATGCGAATAAGACATATTTGTTATCAACAATTTACAAGACTAAGATATATTGGAGTTCCATATACCGATTCTGCTATTTCTTCAAATAATAAAACTTATCAAGAAAGAAATACCTAAGCACATTGCCTTGTGCCCAACATTAATATGAGTTTCAAAAAATGCCAACGTACAATGTCTTGCTACGGCGGCTCATGTCAACAATTATCTTATGCACCACATTAATATTTAAGTGGTTGACACTTAAACTTTTTACATGGCATGCGGTTGCTTGTCAACCTGTAGGAGCGGGAGAGTAAGTAACGGCATGCAGACCATGTTCTAGTAGCTTCTCAGATCTCATGCAGTCCTGTTTTATATTTCTTCTACTGTGTACAGACTGTGTAGAGAGCTGCAATTTTTCCTCTCTCAACATTTTATCAATTTTCCCTCTCCTTTTATATTTCAATGGCTTTTCAATCTATAGAAATTTAGAATTGCCAGCAACAGGTCTTTTAGTTTCTAATAACCTTTATTTTATCAATTTAACATTCATTAAAAATTATACTTATTATTACTAAAAATTATCACTTTAAAACCGTTTTTCAACAATAATTTTGAAAAATAACTGTAAAAAAACAATCAATTCAATTTTGCAAAATACAATAAATTTTAAACGTAGACATTCCATTCCGACTATGAAGGTTCATTTAATGAAAGAAGTGATGTAAGGCAGTCTTACTTGCCTCAGATTATATATGAATCATCGAGTTGAGTTTTACTTAAATCGTGAATGAATAATGGATAGAGAATTCTAATGTGTTTATCTCAAAAAAAAATTTGTTTAGTAGTATGGTTTTTAATCGATTGCAAAATTAAATTAAAAATTATAAATAAAACCTAACTTGATTGCTAATGGTTTCAAGAAGCTATTTTTTAAGGTTCTGTTATTATTTAATATAATAAACAATTTAAATAAAATGAAATAATCAAATAACATTTGTTCTTAGAATGGTATTGGATCCCAAAGCCACAAGTCTTCATAGTGATTACGGAAGTTTTGATAAGCCTCTGGGAGGGGAAGACGGACAAGATAGAGACGTTGAAGCAGCCGTTGATGGCACTAGTAGTGGAATGGCGCAATCCAGTGATGTATACCAAAGGCAACCTTTGCTTCCTGGTGTCCCGATTAAAAGTAAAGATAAATGGAGTGGGGTTGGATCCAGTTCAGACTACTATGAAGATGAGGAGGATGATAAAATAGACGGTTTGGGTCACATTCGGCACCCTGGAATACCGAATGGATCTGGAAGTGGCATTATTAAAATTGATATACCAGCTCCCCTTAGAGAAGAGCCCAGATTTCCTAAAGAAAAATGGAAATCATTTCTTGGTTAATATAACTTTTCTCTTACTATAAACAATTATTTTAAAAAATTTTAATTTTTAATGTTCAATGTGTTATTTACAGCATTCCTATTTATGGTCGTGAATTTTATATTGACCACTACTTCCCTTGCAATGGTTCATGAGCGTTTACCTGATAGAACAACATATGGACCACTACCCGATATAGTCCTTGATAATGTTGACACTGTAGAATGGGGTTTGAACGTGTCTGAAATTTTGATTATAGTAGTGTCCAATTTTGCTATGGGTGTTATTATTTTCCATAAACACAGGTACAAATAGTTTAAAATTAACAGTTATTATTTAATATATTTGATTATAAATTTAACCAGAGAATATTACATCAAAAATATATACAAAAATATAGATGACTAAAACTGTAAATGTCACATATCTGGTCGATTGATTCGGTAGTTTTATTACTTTTATGTTTTTAATTCACCGGGCTTTTATTGATTGTTTTGAAAAAGAGTACAAATTAAAATTTTGGAATTACTAATGATACAGATTTTTTAATAAATTATAAATATATTATAAAGATTCTTCCTCTAAACTTAAAAATCTTCAAATGATAATCTTATTTATTATTTTAATTTGTAATTGTAATTAATTTATTGATTTTTATTACAGATTCATAGTAGTAAGACGAATATTTCTATTAATGGGATTGTTGTATATGATGAGGAGTATTACTATGTATGTCACTGTTCTACCAATGGCCAATAAAACTTATTATTGTAGTCCCAAAGCAAACAACACAAATCCACTTCTTGTAACAAAACGAGTTCTGCAACTTCTCTCTGGTTTTGGTTTGGCGATAAACGGCAAGCACACTTATTGTGGAGATTACATATACAGTGGACATACAGTTGTGCTTGTACTTTGTTACCTAATCATTAAAGAATGTAAGTTTTAACTTTACTTTTCTTTATATCTTAATAACTTTTTAAAATAAAAATTTTAAAGAAAATTTTTATTACAAATTTAAATTTTTCTTGTGAAAAATGAATCAGTGTTGTTTAATTCATTGCTTGGTACAATAGGGCAATAACCTTTACTTTGTAAACAAATAGTTCATTATATTTAAATTTCAATAAATAACTAAAAGCTTGAAAATTTTTTAGAAATGTTAAAAAAAGTAGATTAATATGAATAAATATCTTTTTCTAAAATAATTTATTTTAGAAATATTTATTTTTATTCATTAATAAATTAATAATATAAAAAAAATATAAACTCATGAAATATTTTAATATAGATACTCCAAGAAAATGTCATCCAATTCATTGGCTTGCTGGAATATCATCATTTGTTGGAGTAATTATGATATTGATTTCCCATAGCCATTACACTGTGGATGTAGTTATAGCGTATTATGTTACAACTCGATTATGGTATATTTATCACACAATGGCAAATAATGCCCAACTAAAAGTAAGTCTTTATTTTTTCAAAGTTTATAATAAAAAGGTCTTACTGAATATTCATAAACATTTCATAATGTTTGCATTTACAGCAATATGGGCCGAACAACTTTTTGGCTCGACTTTGGTGGTTTCCTATATTTAAATATTTTGAAAAAAATGTAAGTGGTACTGTTCCACGACAATACGAGTGGCCTCTGCCTTGGCCTCGAAGATTGCTTGCCAAGCATCCCAATAGAGACAGTTAATATCTGTCTGAGCTTCGTAAAGGAGCCTATGTTTCCATGGTGATATTTGATGTACATACTTACTTAGGCTTATGATATAAAGTCTCTTCGGCTGAGAAACCTTCAAAACTTAGGACTCTTTACCAGACTACAAAGTTAGATCATATACAAAATCTTCAAGATACAAAATTTTTGTTGGCGCCCGAAGGAAAGTCAAAGAACTCCTTAACCCACTGTGCTCGATCAACCGTTGTATCAAACGGTTCTGTTGTTTTATCATTTTATGACTCTTTCCTTGGTTTTGATACAATGTTTACAGTGGTAGAAATAGAGAAAAACTTACACAAAATGTATATATCAATTTTTGAAGAGTTGCTGAGGTGGAAAGTGATAAGCCATTAAGAATTAAAATTAGAAATTAATTAAAATATCAGTGTAGTGTCTTTAGCAAAACATGCATTGTGATATTTTTTATGTGAGAAAAGCTCACCTTCCACTTATATCAACTCTTGCAATTTGTCAACTCATCCATAATTTGGCACATCAATATGACTTAAAAAAATATACAAATGATTTGCGCAAGATTTACTTTGGAAAAGCTAATCCAATAGATCAACTTTGTTTTATCTATTATATATTTATTACGTAATACTTTACAGGACTGAACTTGATGACAAATGAGCAATGTCAATCTGCTTAGAGAAACATTAGATTCTGCGATTTCATGGGACCAATCACATTTGGTCGCAGACTCTATCCATTTATTTATATAAGAGAAATTATTCTTTCAATGAATTTTGTTCTGTGTCATATTGGAACTTAAATTGTTGAGTATTTCATTTTTTCGCGTTTTATTCACGTGTATTCGTAAATGTTCGTAATACTTACAAAATGTTGCGCAAAATCAATCCTCTGACTGAAAATATTTAAACAGTTTTGAGAATTTCAGTAAAACTTACCTAAAAAATTGAATGACTATCAAATAGTTATCTTGAATTTGCAAAAAAAAAACATAATTAGAATATTACATATCTTTTTTACATTTTAAAAAGTAACAAAATAAATTTTCTTGTTGATATTTAAACTTAATATGTCAATTTTGTAGGTAAGTTTTTCTACAAGTGTCGTTTGTCTAGAAATTATGTAATAACAATAAAAGTGTTCTCGCTTTTTAAAAATTACAATCTGTTCTATATACAAAAATAGATTAGCATTAAAAAGCAAACATAAAAATTCTTCAATAAAGAATTAAGTGAAGAACGCTTATTGGCTCTTCGATAATAATTTCAAAGTTATACTAATGAAATGGACTTTCGAGCACGAAACGCTATTGAAATATTCCAACTATTTGTACAAATTATATTCACAATTTCATTTTATGTCTTATTGATGTACATAAATCTAACTGTTCTTGCCTTTCATCAGCAACGATTGGGGATTATAGAAAGTAAAAGTTATGTGGTGAAGTACCTATAGTATAGTATGAAACAACAAGTATCGTTTGATAGAATTGAAAATTGACGTTGCATAAGAAGGATTGACTTAAAATGTTATTTGATCATATATGTGCGCCCCATAATATTATCGATTGATATATTTCTCTAAGCTGAAACATACTTACAAGCAAACTAATTAACATTTTCCTTTTTGTTAATATTCAGATTGCGTAAAGTCTCGAAGTTCGCTTGTTTACATGTATACTTTGTGAGGAAAGTGTAATATTTTTTGGTAAATCAATACAATTTAAACTGTAATAAAAGAAAACATGCTCAGCAGAACACTTGCAATATTAAATGAAGAAAAAAGAAAGTGAAATGACTAATTATATAGCTGAATAGTAAACTGGTTTAAATACTGTTAGACTCTAAGTGAATGTTACGCAAAGACTGTGAAAATTTGCGCCGTTTACAAATATAAAGTTAATCTAGAATGGTTTAATGACATGCGCTTGTGTGCACTACTTGTAATCACAAAATATATTTATACATGTTGTACACATTAGCGCACCTTCCGACAATAGGAAGAGCTTTATACTGTGCAACAGGGATTGGCATCTACGGTTATTTTTGTGACTGAATTACCTTTTTTGTAAAAATTATCATTTAATTACAAACTATTCACTTTGACGATGGGCTAAAGTAATATTACGTTAAAATTAATTGTTGAAGCACAATGCCAGTTCTTAAGAAAGTTTGTAGAGTGTCAGCACTATGAAACTTATTGGAAATCGAGATTAAAAAATATATATATAATTTAGTCACAAATTTTTTTATAAGTGTCTGCAGCTGCTGTTTATCCTGTATGAAGAAAGTGCAAGATTGTAAAAGTTCACGAAATAGTTAAAGTGCGCCTGGTCGCGTTTATGTGCATATACCTATATTTTTTGTGTAGACATTTTTTAGCAACTTGTTATAATGATAATTAAGCGAGCAAAGTAGTTAGAAATTGCGTAATTTTGTAAATATTGTGGGTAAAGAGGGCTTAATGTAAAACTATATATAGATCTGCAAAAGCGAATCAAAATTTTGTTATAATTATATATTTATATATATCAGATATATTGCATATCTATGATATATATAAATATATACATCATTGCATGTCGACGCTCTCGATATGTTTAATGAAAAAAACTTGTGTTGCCTGTACATAATATAAATACGATGACTGTAAGCTATACATGTTAACAGTGTAGATTTTTTATTTTTATTATTTTTATTTTTATTAGAAGCACTATATCTGTGAACAAAGTCTTAATGAAAGCCGAGTAATATTAATTTTTTTAGCAAATTAAATTTTATATCTGTGTAAGTGTTTAATAAGGTACAAAAACTGTTAAAGCTTTAAAAATCTATCAATGTAATATAAAATTTTTTTACTATTGTAATTGAATATTTTTGTTTATTTAGAAACAGCAAATTTATTAGAAATAAGAAAGAAAAGACTTACAGAGAAAAACGTAAAAATTTATATACGTTGCATCTGCCAGTTGTAAGTTCAAATTTACAGCCATATTTGAATAGTAAAATAAAGAAAAAATAAAATTTCTTAATACAGAGAAAATAATTGTGCTATTATTAACACTCGGCTTTCCAAAACCTTTCTACTGTTTTTAAATTTGACGGCGCAAATAATGTTACTAGTGACACTGCAACAAAGTAAAAAAAATGACGTAATTCTACCTTACTTTATATTTCTATACAATATATTTATATTTATAATATTTATTATTATTTTTTTTTTTCATATGCTCAATGTGTAAAGGCGGTATATACATATATAGTTTATACCATGAGGGTATCGTTTTTAATTCATAAGATGATTCCCGCAATTTTCGCCTGTCCCTGTCGAAAATGTAAAATTCGACATTATTTAGTCCAAGCAGAAAACTGTCAAAAGCTCAAAAAGCAACAAATTTTTGTCATAGAATATACGATGTTTTTTCAATGTTACATCAATGCAAAATCCAATTCAGCCTATTCATTCTCAAAACATGACTGTATTTTTAATCTCATAATTATGCTGAATATAAAAAGGACAAATTATAGAAAAAAGTTAAGATAAAACATTATTATAAAGTGTAGATTTAAATTGAATGTATTGCCACTTTTTTTTAGATCATTTGCCGAATTTCGGTAAAGAATGTTTGAATTAAAGTATTTATTTAATTAAAATAATATAATTATTCGTAACATTTTTCTATAATTTTTTCTTGTTAGAAAATTTTAAAACAAACCGAGATGTTATTGATAGAATATATGAATTAGAAGTTTCACAGAGATTAGACAGTCAAAACACCCAAAACAAGATTCTCAATGTGGTTCTATATTATACGCGTACTATAATAATCCAAATTCTGTGTCTTACTTGAGAGTTGTCGTATGCATTGTAATACGCTCTATATTTTGATTCTTAAACCACGTTAAAAGTCTTTTCCCGGTTTCCTCAGTCTAAAGAAAATATTGTCTTTCAAGCGCCTCAATGTCTATACCTATTATAGTAACGTGAGAAAAAAAAAGTTAAATTTTGCTAAATTATCGAGCATATAATGTTGCTTTAGAGGGAAGACTATTTGTAAAATAGAATCAGAGAGGATGACGAAATAAAAAAAGTAAGAATTTTAACATTATAATTTTCTGTAACGGCAGTGTGATAGTGGTGATGATTACGAGGCACTTTGTGTCGTACCGCTTTGTACCTTTAAAAGGTGTTAGTTCACGCGAACGAGAGAGAAAGAAAGAATATAATGAGAGCGTGAGTTTGTGCAGAATAGTGCGCTGTATATGACGAAAAAAAAAGAATGAACGAGTGATGCGTTGACGAGCATGTTTACATGCAATATTTTGCAAAATAGTACATTTCGATACTAGTGCGAGAAAGTGATTTTATCCTTTCGTGAACGTTAGCGCTCGAACGAAACGAGGCCGAAAAGCTTTACGAAGTTGAAATCACCTTCTCGTTTATGCATCGAACCGTATTTTTTGATACGACGTGCACAATGCGAGATTTACCATAACGCTTTTTCATTCGAGCGTACGCAAAATCGAGCTTTGGGCACGGATTAACAAAAAATTTTAAAAAAGTTGAAGAATCAATTGCTTATTGTTCTCTTTTTTTGAATGAAGTTGAAGACGTATAGATATGTGGTTATTAATGATGGACGAGCGGTTAATCGTTTTGAAAGATGTATGTTACCTATGCACCTCGTAAATGCTATGGTGAATCTGTTCAAGATAATAAAAACGTTATACTTTCACATGAAATTTTAAATATTTTGTCTTTTATTTATTTTACCTACCAAAGGTTTTCCTGTCCATAATTTTTAGCATCTTGCATCTCGGAAGAAAGAAATCATTGAAATTACAGGTACAGGGCTTAATTATTTTGAAAAGTTAAAAATTGGTCTTTAAGAGGTTCTTTTAGAAAAACCAATATTTTTGTATAAAATTGTAGTATTTAATATGTAATGTACTTGTACAGTAATACAATAAATAATGCAAAATAATTATAATAATATAATATTATAAGTATATAATTTATGCAAAATACGAGAATATAGGTCGTCCAAAAAGGAATAGTAATTTTAAAAATCAAATTTTTATTTTGATTTTTTATAGCAATTATGATTTTATAATTTATATAATAATTAATCATAATTATTAGGTAATAATTAATATTCACGCATATTTGTTAAGAAAAATTTGAGAAGACAAAGATTTGAAAAATTTATTTAATGTTGAAATGTTAAAAAACAGTAGATAAAATTCTCCATAACTTTAAATTTTAATAAATTTTTGTTAGCTATTAATTTTTGAACAGCTTCTAAATCTATCAATGGAAAGGAAAAAAATCCTTATTTACTTTTTTAGACACTTCATATCAACAAATGTTTCTAACAATAGGTATTTAGGGCTTTTATCTCCTCAAGACACCTTTTATATTTGCTCCAAAGTGAAAGAATTTCCTTACAGTCTTATTAAAATTAGTTTCCCAAATAATGTGGACTCTTCTTAAAATTTTATTTTTCGTTAAAATTGAGCAAGAGAAATGTATTCAAGATTTATCCAACCATAGATTTTTTTGATTATATAACTTTATTTTGATAAAAATTCAAATTACATCTAATTGCAGATTAATTATCGAAATATAAATATTATTAAAATGTTATAACAAAGTAAATTATTAATAAAATTATTATTAAATTCTCAAAAATACACTTTTTACATAACATTCATCACAATTATATTAATAAATTATCAAATCTTCAATGTTTCAAGAACTTTCAGGAATTTAAATAAAGTATTAAAAAATGAAGAAAATGGGACCATATTATTAATGACTTCTTCTTAAAAGTGTTAATATAATTATAAAGTTGTCTTTTCAATTTAAAAAACAAAAATTGTAAAACCTAAAGTCAATTAAAAATTATTCATAATAAATAGCGAATGGATCTTCGTCCACAACACGGTTAGGAATATTAACAGACAAGTCTGTTAAAAACTAATTACAGACAGAATGTCTGTTACTTTTAACAGACAAAATCTATTAATTTAAACAGACAAAAAATGTTAACAGACCACACGCGTGTTTCTAACCGTGAATAGGTATATATACATCCTTTTCTAATAAGTAATCGTTATACAAAATAATTTGCTTATTTAAAATTAATCGAACATTATGTCCAGCAATAATTGTTATAAAAGTAGAAAATTATGAAATTCTTTTTAAATATAAATTTCAATGATGTAAAATGTTTAAGGTAATTAATAAAAAAATTATATTTTTACTATACTAATTTCATATTCTAATTAACT
Organism: Eupelmus kiefferi; assembly: GCA_030522745.1. NCBI lineage: Eukaryota > Metazoa > Arthropoda > Insecta > Hymenoptera > Eupelmidae > Eupelmus > Eupelmus kiefferi. The sequence continues at coordinate 4,243 of JAPYZB010000826.1, read as the reverse complement.
CTTCCGTTTGATAACATTCGAGATTTACCAAAAAAATATAATTTTTACAAATTTTTCAATATCATCAAAACTAAAAACACTGTCAAAGAAAAGCTAATAGGAAAAAAGTAACTTGTGCATAATTTCATAGAATTAATATTTTTCTAAATTCAGTCGACTCAAATCCAAAAGTTTTTATAACCAAAATGTCAGTTTAGGCAATAAATGAAATAATCAAATCGGCTTTTTGGCTTCTAAATTCAAAAATGTAAGATCCTTAAACCATGAAAATTCCAAATGAAATCAAGAAATTCAGCAACTATTAGGAAATCGTAAAAGAATACAAGAAAATAATCTACAATGACAGAGTAAGTAGCGCGTGACGAAACTCGTCCTCGAGCTTCAATAAAATAAGTTAAAAAACATTCCAGAGCAGCGCCAGCCGCAGATCCGGAAGCCGAAAAGCCGGAAGGCGATACTTCGAACGGCGAAAACGGCAAAACCAAATCCAAGAAATCAAAGTCGAAGAAATGGCACCAGTTCCAGCAGCTGAGCACGTCGCGCTTCATAATTCGCGCAAGCAGCTGTATAACGGACAAGCGCTTCAAGATGCTGAGCCGCGGCCGGCAGGCTACCGCCGCATCGGTCGTTGCAATCGTGCATGGACAGCTGTTCGAGCCACGAGACTGGACTCCGGAGTTTGTTGATAGGTCGCTGGACTATGGAGACCGGCTCTTCCGCGTGACCCAGGCACGCGCGCGGATACCGAGCGATGTTTACGTGGTTACGAGTCTGCTGGAGCAGGAGTTTTATGTTGGGGATTACAAGTGTAGGATATGCACTGAGCCAGGCTTGGTTTTTGGCAATCTCCTGACTGAGGCCAGAGGGGCGCCTAAGTTCGAGGATGGAATGCGGCAGTTTTTCAACTCTGCGGAGTCACAGACTTTCGGGGTTTTCACTACTCAAGGTCAGCTAGTTTTATTTTATCCTTTGGAACATTGTTCTTTATTATCGTAAGACTCAGTAATTTTAAGATTTTTTTTAGAAAAGCTTAAACCTTCTTTAATACTGTTTATAAAAATTATAACTCTGTTACTATAAGACACATAGACATCCGCATTGAATATAACAGACTTCCAATTAATAAAACTTTAATTTTTATTTTTATTTATTAAGATTCTTATTTTATGAGATGAAAAACAAGAAATTTAGTTACAGAAATAAAAACAGCTTGACACGGAATTAATTCATTCATAGTATCTCATAGTTTCTAATGAAATAACTTCAATCATGCAAATGCTCGAACGAACTACTTTAATTATAAAAATCGACTAATATGTTAGAACTAAGCACTTCTTCCGAGACAATTAGACTATTAAGCGAACCATTATAACAGTGCTTAGAAATGACTTTGTAATAACGAAGTCATAAGTAGTAAATGAAGAAAAGCTTTCTAATTCATTTTCAGGAAATCGTTCGAGATATTTAAAAGTGTAATAAAGTAGAAAATTGTGCGACATAAAAAAGATGAAATAAACAAGTCGTTTCATTAATACTTTTTACTTCTTTGGATTTAAAATCAAAATAATTTAAATTTATTTCATTAGTACTAATATTTTATGGTACAAAATTTTGTAATTTAAATATTTTTTCAATTCATAAATATATTTATTGAATTAAGTCATTACCTATATTTGTTGCTCTTTGCACCGATCAGCAAAGATTCAACTTTGACGAAAGTGCGAGCAAGTGTTCCCCAAAGCTATCCAGCCGCCGACAGGTAGTCAAAGGGTAGAGGCCAATTTCACCGCCCTCTCGTTCTCTCATCGAATCAAATTCATTCTAAATAACACACACATACCTCAAATGTATACGTACATAAATATAAATAACGATTTTAATAACGAGAAACAGATATCTACCTTATCAACATTTTATAATTCAAATTAAATAAATAAACTAGTTATTAATTATTGGAGATTTAAAAAAAATTCGATATTTGGTAAATTTTTATCAAATTCTTATTATGCTATTTAGTAAAAAATCTAGTTAGTAAAAATTTAGTAATTAACATATTAGTAAATTTTTGCAGTCACAAATTTTCATTCCTAAGTTCGATAAATATCTGAGATTGGTTTTTAACTAATTTGTTTTATCAATTATCTGTTCTCAAGTTTTTATTATCTCTACTTGCAGTCCCATTATCAGTATGAATTTTAACATACGTGGTTTATGAAAATATCTTATTATTTCTATCATTATACAACGCATCAAATACTACCAAAAATGAAATTAATAGTTGCTTAGATACTCTATATGAGTTTTATCAAAAATATCAAATGTTAATATTTTAAAAATCCAAAAGTTCTATAAAACTTTTTATGCACTCGATTTAATAATTTAAATCAAGCCAGTAAAAGGTAGTTCTGCACAAATATATTAAAAGGCGCGGCAGCGCCTTGATGGCAAGTAGTATAGTATTCTTTCAAAAATAAATGTTTGCTTCTCAGTTCTTAATTTAATGCTAGCGTAAGTAAAGTAATGCGGGGGAAGACACCACTTGGCTATATTATCTATGCTTACGTAGAAACGGCAATGAGAGTTCAATTTTAAAACTCATTATGATTAACTTATTATCTGGTCAAAACAATGTTCTATTCTAACTTGATTTTCATGTCAAATTAAAAGAAAAATTAAATAAATGCTGTCGATGTAAAGTTTTCAAAATTTTTAACCTTTGTTTTTGAGTTTTCTTTTTTTGAATTTTTGAATTTTTTTCGCATAAATAATAAGTAACAATAAACAATTTCTGACAGTATTATTTTTGAAATGTAAAAATAATAATTTTATTTATCTAAACCTTTTTGTTTTTATAGTGTTGGGGCAAGATGCTGTAATGTATTTATGTATATGTATTTTGTTATGTTTAAAAAGAGTTGATAAAATTTCTTTTTTATTGTAAAAATAGTTTATTGAAACACAATATTTATCGTTACTCAAAAACCATGTGATTTTTTGTTATTTTTAAGTTTTTTGCTATAATTAATTTTTTTCGATACCATGTGGCATCTCCCCCGTATGTAGCACTTACCACATCAATTTCAGATGTCATTTATTTATTGTTATTAATTGTTAACTAATTAAAGCGATACAGAAATTTATATATATATATATATATATATATATATATATATATATATATATATATAAGTGTTTAATAGCTTATTTTGTTCTTTACTAAGATAAGTTGTGTAAATTTGGTTTACTTAATTTCTACAGATTTTATTTGGATTTTTTTCTTAAGTATGCTCAGGGACTGGCGTCTTCCCACGCATATATACCTGAAGCAAAGATTCTCTAGAATCTATTCTAGAGAAAGAATTTTTTTCAAAAATATTAGGACGCCGCTTACCCCATATTTTCCCTTAGAAAATTGAGGGTAACTTACCGATGGTATTTTGGTAGTAGAATTTACAAGCGCGCAGGATTCATAAATCAAAGTTTTCACTTAAGATTGTAAACAACCCCACACAAAGAGTAACAACGCTCAGGGAGGTAGAGCTTAGCCGCTCGAACTGTTTATGGCCTGCCGATGTACGGCAAAGCGTCAGCAAAAGGCCGACCGCGCGGACCTTGGGGATACCACCAGCAAGCGCTTTCCCAGAGTTTTTATGACGACTGACAATAAGTGAGGGATGGCGCGCGAGAATCCAAGGGAAAAACGAAAATAAGAGAAAAGAAGGTAGCCTATATTTAGCCCTTGAAGCGTTGACAGGTCCGGTTTCTTTGCTACTGCAGGCAGGATTTAATAATCCATTTTACTTTACCAAAAATTGTTAAAGATTGAAAACTAAAGCTTGAAGTTAAATGTATATTGGTTGCCGAAAACTTTTAATGCAATGGTTCTTTTATACTTTTTACGATGCGATTTATGACTTAAGAAAAACAAGCGCTGGCCAGTTTATCCTCTGCATCAAGACTTTTTTCCAGATGTGAACGCAAACTCATATAAGACTTTTCTACCTTTAGTCAAATTGGTATGCCATACATATCATACGTATGAACAAAAGTTTTTCTTATGATCCTTGTCTCGGAGAGTCCATGTCTGGGGTGTTTCTCTTTATATCAAATAATTTTTCTAAAAATTTAGAAAATTTAAAATTTTTTCTTGAGGGGCGGCTTTTATTTCCAAAGGAAAAATAAACTTTGTTTACGTGTTGCATGTATAAGCCTTTATTTACGACCTATTTCATTATAAATTTAT
>JAPYZB010000825.1:0-21438 GCA_030522745.1 Eupelmus kiefferi | reverse complement strand
GCAAAGAGTCATCCATCGAAACAGCCCATCCAATTTCCATATCGGCAGAAATCCGCGCGGCCCGCTCTCTCATTCGCATATTCTCTCTCGGTCACACGCACGCTCACCACTTTTCCAACTGCGCGACACGCACCCGCAAATTCCCCCAAGTATACACAAACGCACGGGGAACATAGAATTCCGAACAGCGCAAGAGAGAGAGGGAGAGAGCGCCGAGTTATTGTATCAATTATTCAAATACCAGTTTGGCGAAAAGGATCATGTCCGCGAAATTTATTTAAGGCGGTGCGCGCGCCGGGCGTGCCACCGCGCAAAGATCATCGCCGAGTCCCAGCACGTCAGAGTACTTTTGCGGAGAGAGAGAGAGAAGGTGCGGGGGTGGAGGATGCAGCTACCGCTGCCGGCCCCCCGACGAAACTACGCCCGACAGCCGCGGGAGGGAAAAACAGAGAGTCGCGGTAGCGAAGGAAGAGAGACGGACGAAGTGAGAAAGGTAAATGCGAGGAAGTAGAGGAGCGGCTTCATATTCCGCTGGCGGCGCGCAACTCGACAAGCGTGCGCGTATGCGGCTTAGCACGCGTGTATACGTACACGCGAGCTCTCACAGTTAAAGCTGCGCGCAACTTGAGATGCAGCGGGGCTGCGAGCCGAGGCTGCAGTTTTTCTTTTCTATGCGGCAATGCGACGCCTCGCGCTCGAGCTCATGATTTTCATTTGAGGGACGCTGAAGCAAGTAGGGTAAATGATAAGGTGACGCGCATTGTGACGGGGAGGGCTTACGGGATTTGTGAGCTGGCTGAAGGATGAGTCCCGATAATGAGTTTGATGATAATTATAAGATACTTGAGGATGGTGGAGCAGATATTTTTTTCAAGCGAAATTTCCATAATTACAAAAGTTTCCGTCATGAATACTGAAGGTTTCATTAAACTAGGTTTGAAAAGTCTTGAAGAGTTCCGGGAAAATATGGTAATTTTTAATAAATTTTTTCTGTTCGTCTCGCTCGTCCAAATATTTTTTTCTCCTACCGTCGTCCTTTTTTCACTACAAATCTTATACATGGAAGAAGTATTTTTTCAAAAATATCATTCAGAAAAGAAAATAATTAAGATTGATGAAACTTTTTATCGGATTACCTAAAAAAATATTTTTTTCAAAAAAATCTCCACTTTAGAAGTAATATAGTGACTTGAAATATTTCCACCATTATACAAAAATCAAACCCGTGCCTCTGACGTAGTACGAATTTTCATCGTCATTCGCATCTCGGGGAAAAAAGCCTTGCCACCCTTCAGAAAATTCGTTTCATTCCACTCTTTTTCCCACACCTCCAGAACATCACGCAAGCCTTCAAGCCAGCCCTCTCGAAGCTTACTCAAGTGTTATTCGTTAGCCCAAGATTCACTGCATCTCAGGCTAACCGTCTTTCACGCATCGAGCGCGCAATCACAGAAAATGATCGGCTCTCATTGGCTATTGGCATTTCGGAATCTTCCCAATATTTACCCTGACAGTAACATACACGGCGTGTTTGCTTTCTGCGCGCGATTTCACGGTATGCGTTTACGCAAGCGCTGCGCATTCACCTTTGCAGGCGCGCTGATCGAATTGAAATTGGCTAAGGAGAGTGGCTTGAAGGTATGTCGGCAATGCGTAGGTAGATGGATCTCCAAAGCATTTTTTGCGCGTAGCGAATCTGACATGATATTCACTCGTAAGCATTTATTTTAATTTGACTCGGATAGTTTAATTTCTAGTCATGAGTATATTTTAAATTAGCTTATAATATTTTCGAGTCTGTTCACATATATACGAATATTTTTGTGTTATACGTATCGACCTTTATCCCACCAAATGTAAAGGTTGTATTGTTATATACACGTTTTATTTATTGCATTAAGTATTAAAAATGATGTCATCCAAGGGTGTTCAAACTTTTTCGCGTTCACAATTTATTGAAAAATATAATAAAAACAACTTCAAATCAAGAAAAATAATGGAGTTTTTTTTTTTTTTCATTTACTTTATCAATCTAAAAAATTTTCTAAAAAATAAAAAAAAAAAAAAAAAAAACGTCAAAATAAATGGTAAAACCTTGTATTAACACAACATTAATACAATAAAGCCCTGTACAGTAACGTGTAAAAACGAAATAAGGTTCACGAAAGGGTTTATATTATTTCATTAAAACAATATTAAATCTATAGTAAAATAACATAAAAATATTAAAAAGTAATGTTGAGGAATAAGAAAATAATTTAAAATCTTGTCAAATAAAGGCTATTTTTAGGAATTGGCAGAAAATATCATAAAATAGGCAAAAATATCAGTAAAATAACGACAATCAAAGAGAATAACTTAAATAAGTGAAAAAATAACATAAAATATAAATTTAAGAGCCTACAAAAAAAAAAATTTAGACATGCATTGATTTGTATTCAATTCTTGCGTTATCAAAAACATAAAGCAAGTTTCGTGAAGCGAAAAAGTCTTTTAATTAGCATCAATTATACGCGAAATTGGTTACTCCTAGATAAAAGCTTGACCAACGTTTTCTTCTATACCCTTGATATGAACTCACACTTGACGTGCTTGTGTACGCTAAAAAAAAACAAGAGCAAGACCACCAGCGCTAATTGGCACTGCATACTCCCTCTGTTCCTCCCCCCCCCCTCTCTCCCTCTCTCTCTCTTTCTCTTTATATCTATATCTTTGTTTTCAGCTCGCTTTATTTTCGCTCGTCCAAACTGCAATGATTAAATTTCGAAAAAGCCCGGAACTACCAATTTTTTAACCCCCTGTCGACGATAATCAAGTTTGCCTTGGAAGTGCCGGGGGTCAGTGTTTTGTTTCAGCAATGCGGTGGAGCCGTTGCAGTGTACACAAAGGCAACAACAGTAGCAGCAGCAGCAGCAGCGGCGGCGAAGAGCCGAAGGGACTGACCAGCCGTGTATATGGAGGTCATACGTCAATCTGTATGATTTTCGGCTCGCGGCGATTGACACTATCGAACGCATCGTTGCGGTATTGTGCACAGCCAGAAGTGTTTGCGAATCGAAGGCAAATTTTTCACGATCCACTTTGAAAATTTCATTGGGCGAAGCCAACAGGAATTCAAATAGACAAAAAGAAGCGAAGATTTTATAAGAAAAAAGAGTAAGAACAATGGCAATTTTTACTTAAAATATTTTTAAATTTGACGAAACTAATGGTAAGTACCAATGAATTGGTAATGTTTTGCATAGAAATAATAATGTAAGTAATAATAACAATAAAAATATTTAAAATGCTATTTAATATTATAGTTCATTGTTCCCGTAATAGCAGTATAGGAGGATACTTGTAGTGTGAAAGGATAATAAATTCTCATTATCCAAACATAATGTCTACATGATTGTATCTTCATCTAATTAAGGCCTTATTAATTGTTTAAAGTACCTGACAAGAGAATTTCCGAGAAGCTGCCATTGAATAAACTTTCATGAAATTAGTTATGTACATTATAATTTGAAAATAAAATTATTATACGTTGTCGGTGTATGACAATGTACTTGGAATTTTATATGATAAAATTAAATATAAACTGTACATCAGTATATCATAGAGATTATTAATAAATAATAGATCTTATTTTTCTTAAATAAATTACTAACTTATTACATTGAATTTAATAATACATTCATAAATGTCATATTTAAGACAAAACATAATGGTGAAATAATCCCTTCAAAAATAATAAATACCGCGATTCACTTCACAACAATACGACACAACTAATCTAATAAAAGTATCCCATATATTACCCCCACACAGACCAAGCCCCATATAAATCGTAACAAAAAATTTATGAACAAGCCATACGCGTTGTTTATCACGGAAGGTTCATATAAGAAGGCTCACGTGAGTTAATGCTGCGGATGTATAAATCGTATATTGCAGATACCGCGCGCTGAGGCTAAGCGCAACGTGGCTCCCAGCGAGAGTACACCAGAGCTATGTTACCGTTAAGCATATGCAGACACGTACGGTGACATCCATGGTACACACATCGGCGTATGCATATATCCGCACGGGGCTCGTTTACAACGTTGCGGTAACGCCGTGTTAGACCAGTTAAGACAGGCCGCAATCGCGTTTGTTCGATGCTAAGCAAATGCGCCTGATTGTTATAAGAGGATTTCATAATTTTCCTTAATGAGCTTTGTGCGCCAGGTATAGTATTAAATTACATGCTTGTTGATAAAATTAGCCTGGGTCGTATCGTTTATTATTACGAGTGGGGGCTGCGTTAATTGAAATTTATTCGTTGCGATGAATTATTCAATCGATGTAATTTTATTTTCAAATTTGAATTAGTAATAAAATTTCTACAATTTCAACATAACGAAAATGTAAATCGCTCATTAACTTATTCGCATCCGTGCATATACGCCACTTCCTACATTTCGCATTTGGATGAACAATTTCAGCTGGCAATCGCACGAGTAACCCAGAAAGCCTAATACGAAAGACAAAGAAAACAATGCCGAGAGCGCGAGCTCAAAGAAAGGGTAAAAAAGCGAACTCTTCAAGACGTTGAATAGCACGCGCCGCCACTTGCCCAAGAGCCGCACGCGTCCACTAATAAAGGAGCTGGAAGAGTAGCTGCGAGCGGAGACAGGCCCGCAAAATAATAAGGCGGCAAAGGGTGAGCTGCTCGCAAAGAGGGTGTGGAGCCACCTAATTATATGCAAATGATGCCGAAGGCGCGCGGCAGCTCGTTAACGCAACGACTCGTACGCCGTGGAAGACAAACGCGAACGTGCGAGGCCTATTACGGGTTCAGCGGCACGTTATACGCTGCTGGGACTGGTATTTTCTCTCTCTCTCTCCCTCGCTTCTAGCCTAACTGGATTGCGCAATGAAGGAGGAAAGGAATGCAATCTTTGCGCGCGTGATTGCGGAGGCGGGTTTCTCGTGATGCAGTTTGCGGCGGGCTTGCAGGTGGATCGCGAGCTGTACGGTTAGGTGGGGGGGTTGTGCTGTGTGCGTGAGGTAGATTTTGATTGCATAAGCTTTTGATTTTGTCGGGCAATAAGCCTGGTTTTGATTTTTTTTAAACATGAATTACTATGATTTAATTTTATAAACAGTAAAAAATGTTGTCTTTAATGTACATTAAAAGAAGAACACATAAATATTATGTTAAATTCGCAAACTTACATTGTCAAAAGTACAAATTATTCGTGTACTTAAATTTGTGAAAATAACGTAAGAAAGGTAACATAAGTAGGTATTATGTAAGGGCACAGTTAAAAAGTCAGAAAGACAAGAATTTAAAAATGCCAAAATTTTTTAATCATTAATTTGAAAAGCTAAAAGTTTAGAAAACAATTTTGTTAATGGCCAAGAGTTTAGAAATTAAAATCCGGAAAATGTTTATGATTAAACTTATTAATTTTGAAAAAAAAATGTTCTGTTGGACAAAAGTTTTGACATTTGTTTTTCTTTTCTTTTTTTACTTGATGAGCTTATTAAATATAAATCTGGTTTTTTAACTATACTCATATTTCGAATATATTTAAAACACGTGTCCTGGCTTTCTTTCTCTCTTTGTTGCATATACTATTTTTCGCTACGATTAGGCCGAAATTACCAACTTTCCGTTTAAGGTTAGGAGGGAAAGTTGGCACTTTCTGCCCGTTTTATTGATCAATAAAAGCTGATAATATCTATCTTAAAATCTATAACGGAAATCGATCTGAAATTTTGTAAGACTATTCTTTACCTTATAACTATTTTTTGGTTTTGAACCCATAATTAATAATACTAAATTATTTCTAACTTTAACGTGAGATAATTCATTTAAATCGTTCATCGTATACGATTAGTAGAATGCAATACAATATTATGATCAGTGTTTCTAGCAATCAAAAGCCTATTATAAATCAAAAACAGAAATATTTCATTTGCTATCAAAAAAAGGCTTATGATTTTCGCAAAACAGCTTTTAATGAGGATTTTGTAATATATTTTGATTCACAGAAATGTAGTTCAACTTACGGGATGCTAATATGTGGTAATACTGTTGAAGCTACCTTTTAATGGCAGATTCAAATCTGTTTTTTAAAACTTTCCAGGTAATACTTTTGAAGCCACATTTTATAGGCAGATTAAAATATGTTTTTTAAAACTTCCCAGGTAATACTTTTAAAGCTACCTTTTAAAGGCAGATTCAAATCTGTTTATCAAACAAACAACATTTTTTCTTTAAATTCACTCTTTTTTCTTTATTACACACTCATATATTTTAGAGGTTAGGATGGGAAATTGGCGAAAAATAGTACACGCAACACGGAGGGAAAGAAGACTACCCCATACTTAGCACGTGTTTTAAATATATTTCTAAATTTTTGTCTTTCTGAATATATTACTTCGCCCAATATTGTGTAATAATTTACAACAACCTTATGTATTAAATTAACTGCGAGAAGTATCTACAGAAAATTTGTGAAGCTGGACGAAATTTAACATAAATTTTATGTCCAATTTCGTCCAAATTTTTAACTGTGTACTGTGTATTGAGAAAATTTTCTTTTTATTTCTTTATTTATTATTTTTGCAGCTTGTTTAATAGTTGCTCTTTAAATATTTTCTTTGGCGTCAAATGAAACATTTTAGTTACTAAATTTTTAATAAAACTGAATGTATTTTATACAAGTTTTTAAAAGCTCTTTTTAACCTTTTTGAATACTTTAAATGAAAAAACGTCTCTAATAGTATGTAAGGCCTCTCGAGGTGCTCGTTATATTCGCTCCTTAGCAAAAAAAAAATCCTAAATTTCTAGTTCCATATGCTAGTTTCGATCGATATTAATGAACATAAAACGCTATTTGTATAATGTATGTACCTTACAACATATAACTAAAATTAATAACATATTAACATTTACAATATTAATGCAAACACTAACCAAAACATCAATTACAATATTCAATATCCAAAAGCAAACGTCACTTCATTTCTCTCGAATAAAATACATGACAAAATAATAAAATTTACCACGATTCAATTAAAAAAAAAACAACAAAAAACTCCATTTTAATCAGCAAAGCGAAAAAGTGCACGTTTAATGGGAAATTACATTCAGTCAGCGTGCATGCCTCTTGGCCGCGTAGCCAACGAACGAGTTTCTCAAACTTATTAAACATCTTAAGCACAGATCCCGCACGTGCGTCCCAATGAAGAGAGGAAAACGAGAGCGAGCACACGCGCTGTGCTTCCCCTTCTCGCAAAGCCATTCGTCACTTTGATGTTTTCGCAAATAAAACCAAACGCGCACTGGCACACGCTACCGTAAAGTCATCATGCGACTCTTTTGAATAAGACGGTCCAAGAGACAGCAGCGAAGTGAGAGAGAGAGAGGAGGATGAAAGATAGAAAGGGGGAGAAAAAAAGTCAAAGGAGCGTAAAGAAAATCCGTTTTCTTTTTATTGCGCTCGCGGCCGCCTCGAGAGCTTCGCAGCCCCGCGTGCGTTTATATACGCACATTCAGAGGCGTATATGCAGCGGAAGTTTATATATGCAGGAACAATATTTATACGCAGATGCGTGAGCAGCGCGACAATCGGATTAAAAAAATATTCTAGTTTTAGATTGCGGAGCTTGAGCGCGTTTGTAGAGCGAGCGAGGTGTTTTTCGAAAATGGAAAGCTCAAGGGTCGTTCATTATGAATTTTTCTGGGAATTTTTATGATAATGCTGTAATGAACCCATGGTTGAAAATTTTTTTTAATAACCTTTCTCTGTTATTAAAATTTTCTACGGAAAAGCATGATGTTTGCCATTTTTTTCTACAGATTGTTTTTTCAGAATTCAGAATATTTAATAATTTTTAATAAAAAACTTTTTAATTAATGCACTGTATAAACAAAATGAATTATAATTATTTTAAAGAATCTCTATAATATGATAAGTCTATCTTTATGATTTCTTGTAATTTGGTTTAAAATTTATGGAAAAGAGAAAAAACTGATTTAAAGTTTGCAAAGCATTAGGATTATTATTATACTATTAAAATAAATATTACCACGTTAAAAATGACGGTTGTCTATTTATTATATGTATATATTTCTGTAAACTGAAGAATGAGAAATTTAAAAAAGTTTGTTGGCAGAAAATTCCAAGTACAAAAATTACTTTTTTTTATAAAAAATATATCGCTCATCATCATACCTCGACATGCTAAAGTAATTCTCGTAGCTATTGTATTATTTTTCCCATTTTCTCCTGTGGGTTTTGAGGTATATTCTTCGGAATGCATTATCCGATAATAAATTCAACTCTTCCGGAAATTTCATTTTATAAAAGAAAACCTAAAAAATGGTAAGCCTCGAAGGTCGTTGCATTAATTCACATTCACCATTTTTCATCACTCGTGTCTCGCAATCCTACATAATTTCCAGAAAATTTCAACAAAAGCTCAACAAACTTTCCCCTCCACAAACTCCTTTCTCCATTTAAAAAATTCACGATCTTCCTTGAAAACTCCGAAAATCTCATTTCGACCCAACCACACACAGCTAACCGCATCTCCCGTACGATAGATGCAACTTGGAGCTTCTTGACTCCCCGGGAAGGGTTGAGATACGTCGCTCGCGGCAGGCAGAGCGTGTCTAATCGAATCCGGAAGTGCATATGCCAATTGTCTGTCAAAGTGCCGAGCCAACTGCGCGTGCGGCTTGCATGCGACGACCGAGCCAGCTTCAATCGATATCCACAAGCGAGTGCGAATTGTCTTACGAGTCTTACGCCCTTAAATTTAAACGTACGTGTGTATGCACACGCGAGTATGTATATGTATGCGTCCTCGTGTTCAGGTGTGCGTGGTGTGGAAGAGCGCAATTATATTTATAGGTCGGTGTCGCGTACATCCATATAGACCCGGGAGCGCAACGAGCGTTGAATTCGAATCGTCGCCTCAGCTATTGGAATCGCATGTGACTTTTTGCACGATCTTTTCATTGCCTCGTCTGGTAAATAAACGATGTATTTTCTAGCGGGCTTCATAAAACAGTTTTCGCGATGGTCTCGTTTCTTTTTTCCTATTTTTTTAAGGGGGGGAAGAGGTTAATGCTTTAAAGCCCGATGTCAGGACACCGCGATGTATTATAAACGCGCGCGCTCCAGTTTTTCGCCTTATCAGAACGGCTTTTTTACACATCTGGGTTTCACGCTGCGCGAATGGCGGTGACATAACGCGCCTTCTAAAGCGATTCTTCAAAGCGCCGGGCTTTTTTTGCAACGCGAAAAATTGTAAAGACTCGGGGTATAACTTTTTAAAGGGAAAATATGCGAGGAATCTGAAACATTTAAATGTTGCCAGTCGGCTGTTTTTAAAAAATGGCAGATTAATAATTCAAATGAACGCTTCAAGCGGCGCGCTCGCGAATTTATTATTACAATTCTGCGTTTATTTTTCTGCATATGCATCGCAACGTCGAATTCCGTACGATATTTACGCTAGGGATATTTCAAACAATCTATTTACATTTCAAATTCTACATCAATATTCCATTTCAAATTCCAAAGTTACAGCTCGCGCGCGATATCAATTTTCCCCGCATTATTCATCCCGCTACGGTTACAGAAACGTATTTCGGCCCCCGCTCGCTTTCGCGCAATTTCTTTCATTCAAACGGCTGCCCCCGGCCGATTTCCGCTTTCTCGATTGGCCCACTAAACTCGCGTTAATTCCGGCCTTTTTACTCGCCACGGCCATTATTCACGCAACGCCGACTCCACCGCAGAATCCGCTAATTTCCAAATCGAATCCGTTCTCGCTCCGCTGCTAAAGCTCGGCCAAAAGCTCAAGCTCGCGCGCGCGAAAACGAATTTCCCGGGGCTTGCGCTGGGCTAAAGTTAAAACGCGAACGCGACATCGATCACGCTCGATTATGTTAAAACCCGCTCTCGCTTCCGGGCCCGAGAGAGAGCCGCTAAACAGTTAGCTATAACGCGGCGCCATCGCGTCGTTTGACCACTGATTGACGCGTGCTCTGCAAGCTCGCTGTATACATTTTAGTTCTCTCCGGGTTTTGGAGACAGGAATCCCGCTTCATTGCGAGATCGATGAAACCATTATGATTGCACGGCGAATTTCGTTTCGCTGGCTGCTGGATAACGTATTTGTGTCGTTAAAAGCCGATAGACGTGTGGAAGCTGGAAAAACAAAACAAGCTCTGCCAAGTCGCGGATCGGCCAAGTGGCTTTCGTTGTTTGGGGCCGACAGTATAAGTGACGTGATAACTACGGTGATAACGGTTTTTGTTGCGAGTGTGTTTGCTATAGTTCTCGATGGACATTTTTTTCTTGCTTGGTAAAACGTTGTTTGCGAGCGGTATTGCGCTGTTTCAGAAAATCTTTTTTTTAAGTGTTGATAGTTTGAATTTTATAAGGTAAACGTATACTTGCTTGTACTGTTTTATTTTATGGCTCGCACGTTGAACTGAAAAATGTTTGATATTAAATAGGCGTTATTTTTACTGCAGGGGCATAGGTTTTATAATTTTTATTTAACATATAAGCAAGTAATAAAACTACTTTTTTACTTTATACATATGTATAAAAAACTTTAGATTTATTGACTGAATAACATTTCATCAAACATCTTTAATTCCACTTAGATTTAAAAAATATCCGACTTATATCAGCCGAGAAATACTTTCCGTATGAATACGAAGTCTTTCTATAATTAGACTCTGTATCCACCCACACGACGCATCCGATGAGTTCGATTGACTCTTACATTTTGACTGACTTTCTACCTGCCGTCTACGTTTGAGTCAAATTGGATCCTCTATTGCGGATGGACTGAAGGATATGCCAATACATACCACGCAAACCGAATTCGAAAAAAGTATAGAGAAAGGACGTGGAGAGCCAATCGATGGCGAAATTCGTTCGCGACGTCATATTATATCGTGAGTATAGATTGAAGCATATAAAGGTCAAATTGGGGGCCATGGAGGGCACTTTTTTTCATTCTGACTGACTGAACACGAAAATAAAGGGGAAAAAGTTTATCGTTAGCCAAATATTTGCGGTAACCGAGCGGCACATAGGAATGTTTTTTTCTTTGTAACGAATGCTCGAACGGCCGGTGAAAATAAAGAAAATTGACCCTCAAAAAACAAAACCGTTACCGTAGCCACTAATACTTTTCTCCTAAAGTGATGACTCTGTATTTGCGAACTGCAAAGGATCCGTTACCTTTCCGCAGAACGCGAATAATTTGTTTATTTTACTTAAGCAAATCCTCGCAAGCCGCAACTCTTATTATTTCGGCACTAATTAAAACCCGCACTCAATCAAACTTCGCTGACAAGCATCAACTATCGCACCGCTCAACGCCGTGACGTTCGTGGCATCGACGGTTTTCTTATCGATTCACATCACCGCGAGTTTTACATGAAGCCACGGTGCTGCTGTACTACTACCACAGCTCGCCTAGCTCTAGCTGCATCCGATCGCTCCTCCCTTCCCCTCACCCGGGCATCGTTAATTAAATCGACTACGAGGCTATACAGAGCAGGCTCCACGATTTAATTACTTTCCGCGCGCGTAACGCGAGCTAAGGCCGAAAAAGACGCATTCATTAAGTCGGGTTTCCTGCACTCAAAATCTTTATTATTAATCCGGGTTATGAACGTCGCTTCGCGGGGTTTCTTGTGGATAAAAAAGGAAATAACGAGGGTGAGATATAAATAGCGTACAATGCGAGGGATAATGATGTGGCTCTTTGAAAGTCATGGTGCTTTTCAACTCGGTTGGACTCGCGTGACGAGGATTATATTTTTTGTTTGTTTTTTTCGGCCAAGGATTATTTGCGTGTGGCTTTTGCGGGTGATCTGGGATTTCAGCGGCTGGCGTGTCGAGGGAAAATGCGTGATAAGCAAGGACTAGACAGCTCGTTTGTGGCCGCGTGAAATGAAGCGGAAAGGATTAATTCGGATTTAGTTTTTTCTGGAACTTTGACGGAAAGTAAATCGCTAATTGAAGTATTAAATGTTGGCATCGCTATTTCGTTACTGTTTTTTAAATGAAAATATATCGCCACTGGTTTGATTGAAAGAAGTTCTTATTGTAAATAAAAGTTTGACAAAAAGTTTTAATTAATAAATTTAATTCGTGAGACAGCTGGCGCCTGTCGCAGCAGCATTTCTATAAGAACAACAGAATCATTTTGTATAACTCGAATATTGCAGAGCCCTTAAGTCGCTAGTTGAAGGCTGGAAAATAGGTTTAGGGCGTGAAACGAGTTAAAGTTCGAGGAAAGTTTCGAACAAATTTCCTCTGCTTATATTTCGCGTGTAGAAGGCATTTATCTTTTTTAGAGGCTGTTTAACAAAATTCCGCGCATAAATATTATTTGTACTTCACACTGATCATCGTTATGTTGATAAAGGCAAATATTCCACTAAGCTTTTATGAAACATTCTTAAAATAATGACAAGAGGAGTTTTATTAAAGGATTTAAATAAAACAGCTGGATGTCTTATATATAAGTATATAAAACACAGCTTTTTTATATGAACCTACGTTATGAATTTAATTTATCAACTTCTTTCTAACGATGTGTTATACCTAAATCTCTGTGAACTGAAAAAATCGGGAATTATTATATTAGTTTATTATAATGTTATTATATTAATCTACTATTAATTAAACTATATAGGGAACGCCGATACACCGATATTAGCCAGTATAATTCTCTAAACAACGTAAACTCTACGCTCATAGTTTATAAAATTATTGATTATAGTTAATTAGATGTTATTAAACATAAAAACATTTTATGGTGAATTGAATCCTTCACAATAACCATTAATATTGTGCGGTACTGAAAATATTAACGATGACTGAGGTTATATTGAATACACTTTTTTACTTTGAATATTTAAGCTCAATTTAGATTATTAAATATTAATCTTAAATAGAATACAACATAGATTTTTTTTGATAAATACGCAATACAGATTCTAGTTAAATATAATAGTTAAAATGAACTTGTCAAAATATTGAGTAATCCATTTTTTTTTGCTCTTCTATGCGTTAGTGAAAATACCAAACTGATGTTGATTGTCTGGTACACAACCCTTTGAACTTTGTTCCACAAATAAATTGTGTGCGCGAAAATATTACACAAGGACTAAAGTTACAAAAATTTTTTTGGAAAACAAGGTTCAACTATCACGTAACGAAGTAATTTTGTATTTAGCCGAATTCATATATACAAAAATACAGCTGAAACGGTAATACTTACCTACTTTTTTTAACAATCTGAGAAGATTCTTTAAATTTTAAATTATTGGTTTTAAACAAAATTTAGTAACGTTTTTATTACAACATTCTATAAATTCTAGTTATTCAAGATTCAAGTTATTATTATTAGAACATTGCATAAACGGTTTCTAGTAATTTATCTTACTCAAAATTAGATTCTATATGAAAGTTCATAAAAATGCCAGTTACTTCAGGTATTATTTAAAACTTACGTTTAGTAGTTATTTAGAATATTATTTCGAATTTATCTCGAATTCATCTCGAGTAATATTATAATATGAAAGTAATCATATTTCTAGTAAATGAAATAAAAATATTAAAATAAAGAACTGCAACAAGGTACGATGCAAAATAAAGTTTGCAAAGTTTACGTTTATCAGGTACTAGTAAAATATTAGAATGTTAAGTTTTTAATTAATTATAGTTAGTGAAGTTTTAAATATATTCATATAAAAATATAATACTCCGAATTTCCCAAAATATACTCTAATCCCAATAAATTTGTTTATCATATCGCTAAACTTTTGAAAGTAAGAAACTAGGGATGTTACAAAGGTATTAAGGATTTCAACTTTATAGTTTAAAAATGAAAATATAAATTGAACATGTTTTCCTTTGCTCCGTGCAATATTTTATTCTATTTTCCAATCCGTTGAAAAACATACCCAGAGTTTTACAAATATCCTTTAAGAGACAAGAATTTGAAATAAAAATCTGAATATTTCCATGCGCGAAACGAGAAATTTCAAACAGTATACAAAATTTACTTTCTAAAATTGCCCGTATCATACCGCTTGTTTACAATTCCCCAAAAAAGCCGAAAAAATAAATCATTGAACTCCCCACAAAATACTCCACCCAAAAACCATATTCCAGCGTTCACCTTTCAACCTAATATAAAACACCGAACCACTCCCAACCCGTAACTCCGCAAATACACCCCGGCAAAATAATTCCCCAACAAAAAACCCCCGGTAACGATCCAAAATTCAAGCCCTGCAAGAGTTCATTCTGAAAGCAAACAGTGCAGCCGCCCGGCAACACAAACGCAAAAGATCGAAACTCCGCCCGCCCAAAGCTAACTGCCGCGCGTCATCTTGCGCGTAGCCCGGAATTCGCTCGGCGCAAAGCGATCGTTATCCGCTCCCCCGTGCCAAGGATATCGCTAATTCCCGGCCTGCCAGGCAGTTTCGAATTCCGAATATTTACTTGCCAAAGAGCGCTTTGCCGCCGCCGACGCCGCCGCTGCTGCTACTGTGCTCTGTCTCGTTTGGCGCATTAACGGCCGACTCGCTCGCTCTCTCTCTAGCTTGCTATACGTGAATGTGTATAATACAGGGCGCGGGGTAAAGCGAGCAACGCGAACTTTTATTATTAGGACAAATGCGGCAAGTTGGGAATGGCTCGGCGATTTCTCGCTCGTTATTATATGTATATGGACGCGCGAACTATAGTAGAGCCCTGGGCGTGTTAGTGTTACTGCGCGCTGAATACGATGGGGAATAACGGATAGAGCGAGGCAAAAATGCTGGGAGGGAGCTCGCGTTGAGGAGGGTTGGAGATTGGCTTTCCGCGCGGTGGGAAAAGTTTTTTACGTGCTGCAGGATTTGTGTAGGGTAATGTGGCTACTCGGAAAGGTTTAATAAGGTTAATTTAGGAGGATATAAGAGGATTTATAGATGCTTTACGATAAATGCTTTATTTATTGCATGAACGTAGCAAATATTCTTATTTGTTACGAGTTTGCGTTTTATTGTTCAGAAAGAATACAAATGTACAAATTTACCATTTTATACAATATCTTCTATTAGTAGGTTAAATCATTGTTTTAATGATAAGCGGTAAATTACCTAAATTTCGTGGTAATCCGCAGACGTTAAACTCTAAAATTCAGTCAGCGCCTTACCAAACCCGAACTTATCTACTTACATACTAAAGCTATAACTTAGTAATTTGAAATTAATTATAAGTATCCGTTTTTAAGCTCGTATAAATTAACTTCCATTAATTTTTATTCTTTTTTGCAGCATACATTCAACACTCTAACAGTCAGGTATAAAAAACTAATAAAAAATACACTCTTCAAAAGTATTACTTACGTAAACAGAATAATTATCGACTGGTAGCCTCGAGCTGCCAATAAAAACGTTATGATTAACCTCTTCATCCAGAAAAAATCACTTCTACCTCGTCGTACATTCGTTTTTTTTCCAGAAGACACTCCCGCTCATCCCTATCTAAATATTTACACGTGTATAAATTTCCATGCTAAAATCGTAAATTCACTAGACTCGAACTCGCGTGCGCGCGCGCTCGATCTTAGGTAGGAAGACCGGAAGCGGCATTACCGTAAATCTCTCCTCGCGCTTAAACGGAAAAATTTCACTTAGCCAAGCGCAAAAGTCGCGCGAGTTAACCCAATTATCGGCGCGCAACATTATTCGGTCGTTAAGCGCGGGACGGCGAACTAAAATCCATTCTCCACTCCCCGAGACTCGCATTTGCATTGCATTATTCATAGTCCCGTCTCTCTTGCTGCTACTATCGATAACCGTTGCTCTCACTCTTCGTACAGCTTCATGCATATCAGGATTCTCTCTCTCTCATTCTCTCTCTTTCTCTTCTCCACTCAGCCGTTTCAAAATTCACCATCGATCTGGGAGCCTGCTTCGTCTCGGCTTTTCGCCCTCTCCTCACATCGATCTGCATATATAAATCCCTATTGTTTTCTCTCGTCCAAGTATGCGTGTACACGGCTCGCGATTGTTCCTTGCCTTATTATATGCTCTCAAGCTTGGGAATCCGGCAAAAATGCAGGATTAGAGGCTCCGAGCTTGTCATCGCAAGTCGCTGGAGCTACGACAGTCGCCGTCTTCTTAGCCGGTCCCCATGACGACGTAGGTCTCAGCAGACTGCTATCTCTCTGCAAATAAATTGTCGAGGATGTAGAGACGTATGTTGGGATGTAGAAAGAAGAGATGAAAGGGCGGGAATACGATGGATTTTCAAGGGCGTATTGATTTCTTTGATGTTGAATGGAAAGTTTGTTTTGTCTTAACAACGATAGATTTTCAGTTAGTTAATTATTTTCGATGCGCGCAAACGCTTATTTAATTGACAAGTTGAGTAGTATGGATTTAATGTTGTTCTGTTATTTCAAGACAATCGAAGCGCACCTGGAAAGCCATAAATTACCATTCGGCACAAAGCCCCGGCCGCAAAAGTTGCGAAGGAAAATACGACGTTCGACTAACGGGAGATTGAGTATGAAACTTTTGAGTCCTCGCTGATCGAAAGCTCGAGATAAACTGCTACTGTTTCTCTCTCTGTTCAGCGGCTCATCGCGCAAAAAACCCGCAAAAGCAGCTGCATTTACGTGGAAGTAGAAAAAGAGGTAAAAAGAGCCAAGTTGCGCAAGTTTTCTTTATCTATATATACGTATATACGTCAAAGCGAAAGGCGAGAGCGCGAGCGCGCGCGAGCTTCAAGACGGAAAAGAAATCGGAGAAGAAAGGCTCGTTTGCCAGCCGCGAGCTTCCAGGGAGCGAACCCTTCTTTTTTCGCTTCTAATTAGAAACTGCGAGGGGCACGAACAATAAGACTATGATGAATAATTGAAATAATTATATTGCATAGAATTAATGTATAATAGGATGGATATAGAATTATTGTGGTATAACTTTCGTCGCAATTTGAAATTTAAAAATGGAATAACTTATTAGCACAATAATTTTTACTTTGCAATCTTATTTTATTTTTAAAAAATAGCTCCAGTTGGGATGTAAACTTTCCATCAATCTTCATTAATTATCGCGAGCTCAGAAACGCAACTCTTTAAGATTCTTTATTCTTTCAATATTAAAGTCAGCCTCTTATTATTCACTTTATTTTTCCTGATCGTCTTACGAAAATAAACAAGAGCATTTTGTAACACACTTTCCACGCAAACTTCCATCCCCGAAATATTCAAGAAAAAAAAAGCATCGAGAACCTGAAAATTCGCGCGACTTGGTAACGAATGCCATACATCTTTTTTGTTCTTTTAGCTTCTTATATAAGTTTTTGCTTCTTATATAACGAAACTTTGCCCGTTCTCTGAAAATCGCGGAACCCCGAGTGTAAGTAAGCTCTAAAAGGCAATAAAACATTAGCGTCGTACGGGCCCGTGCCGCACGAGGGTCAGTCCGCAATTACGCGCTGCCACGTTAATCTCCCCCTCGACGAGAGTGAGAGAGAGAGAGAGCAGGCTTCGTCCTAACTTTCCAGATGCGCATTTCTGCTCGACCACGCTGCCGCGGGTCGCGGTACGTAAATTAGTGGTATGATAGAATTTTAGCTGATTTATGTTTGATAACCTATCGTTGTTAATTATGTGAATTATTGTTTACAAGTAATTTTCAGTTACTTATAATACGTTTAATTAATATTATTGATATAACAATAATATTGATATGTCTAATACTATCATCGGCTTTAATTCGAAAGGACTGTTTATACGCCGAAGTTATAAGTCTTTCCAAATTGGAGCCATCGATATGTCTTCCATTAAGCTTTATTTGAAATGAATCAATAAAATATTTAAAATTATTTTTCGAGGTTAACGATTTTTAGGTAGGTTATTTTTGCTTTTATAAACTTTCTATTTCTAGAAATACTAATATTTCATTACATTTATAACCCTAATATTTCAACAATATTAACTGATTGAGAAAAGTAATTATTATTTAAATTATCTTAAAATTACTTTTTTTTTTAATATTTAATCTTCAAACTGGAATAAATATATTATTTATTTTATGCAGACTATTATTTTATGCAGACTTTTATTATTTTATGCAGACTACATAAAATAATAAAAAGTATATAAGTTTATTGATAATTCTCTAAATTTAAATCTGTGAAATCTGGAAGTAAAAAGTTTAAAATCTCCGTTTTAATTATTAAAAATAAATTTAATATCATGAAAATTTATACTATGTCGGATAAAATAATAAATAAAATATAATTATTGTAATAGAAAATAAATGAAGTGTTTTAAAATAGAAATATTTATCTTTATTATAACTACAAGTAAATATTTGTACGTAATATTTACATTTTTAAACACCGAAATAATTTTAAAGTATTAATATTACTACAATATTATTATACAATATTGATAGAATATTCATACAATATTAACATAATATTGTTTTAATATTGCTACCATATTGAAACAATATTAATACAATACTGACACAGTATTGTTATATTATCGCTACGGCATTGTTACAATATTGGCACAATGTTACTATAACATTGTTACAATATTAATACAATAATGTTACAATATTATTACAATATTGTTACAATATTGTTACAATATTGATACAATATTGACATAATACTAACACAATATTGTTACAATATTGGCACAATGTTGATATAATATTACTACAATATTGACACAATATTGATTCAATATTAATGCAGTATATTGTATAATATCTATGAAGTACTGCTAAAACATTAGTCTCAATTTGCAACAATCTTGCTACAGTTACTTCATTGTAATATTTTACCAGTATTTTAGCAATATTATTATAGCATTTGTGTTGTATATTTCTATAATATTGTTTTAGTTATATTGCTGTAATAATTAAAAAAATAATTATTCTAATAATGGTACAATATTGATTTATAACCTAAATACTTTAATCCTTAAAGTTACTTTAGGAATTAAAACCTACATTTTAAACTTTTTTAAAGATTGAAACGTAGGTTTTAAACTTTTTACTTTCAGATTTCACAGTTTTGAGTTTATGGTATAAATTATTGATTTCTTTATCTAAAAATCCGTACGTGTTTTTTGTATGTGCACTCGGTCACAATTCTATTTCAGCAATGTTAATTTGAATTTTTGAATTTTTGTTGGGGTTTTTGCCGTGAGAGAGAATGAGACAGAGAGTGTTTTTTATAACCTTACCTCAAAAATTCAAATTAACATTGCTGAGATAGAATTGTGACCGAGTTTACATATTATTTGTATTTTTTTGACATTAATTTTAAAAAGCTAATAATAAGTTACTTCCTTTTAATGTAAAAATGTCAAATTTCTATTTACCATACGTTCTTATATTCTATTGATATGAACAAACTATTTTATTATTAAACTATATACTTTAAACAAAATTTTATTAACTTTTAGATTATTAAAAAGCCGTTTTGTTAGCGGGACCTACTATTTAAACTTTGTATATAGCATTTTTCTACGTTATTTGTTACTAGAAGAGGCCTCTGAAAGTTTTACGAAAATTCATAATCCGGTGACCTCTTTTTGTTATTAATTGAAAATTAAATATTTTTAACATTAAAAGTTAATGACGAGTCTCTACATTTACAATTTACCTATCAAATATAAAGTCTAAACTAAAAAATCTATTAGAAAGTTTAATCATAGATGTAATAACATTTTTGAAGTAAAATAAATAAGTTTGCTTATCTCTAAAAAGTTTTATGTTATCAAGTGGTAACGATTTGACTTAAATTTGCTATTAACTTATTATTTAGCTTACAAAAAGTTGTCTACTGGATAAAAGTAAATAGCAATTTGAAGGAGCTAAAAATTTGCTAATAAATAACTTGAATGATATCAATTATAAAAACATAGTTATTTTAATGATTTAAATAATTTTGTGATCTCAAAAAACTATTCTTTAAAGAGACTCCTACTATTTACATCAAAAAACAATATTTTTATATTTATTCATGTCATATATGATGTGAAAATACTGCGTATTTTCTCTCTGAACTTTGCGACTATTTCCAACTCTTTTTAAAAGAAACACAGATAGCAAAACTCCTCTAGCTCCTTCAAATGTCAATTTGTGACTATGCTTAGACATGCAGCCACAAAAACGCAGGCAGGTATAAACTTGCAAGCTCGATTGAATTCAAGCTAGCGCATCTTACCGGTCCTCGCCAAAGTCGATAGCAGAAGAATATGGGCATCGGAGCAAGAGTCGATAAGCCAATCAGTATGCCAATAACGTCGGCCCACACTGGAAACTCGTAGCCACCGAGGCTCGCCGTTTGATACGTGTACATCTGATAAGCGAATACGCCCTGCAAAGAGAGAGAAAGAGAAATAATATGGAATTAGCTGGCTTTCAATGAATTTTTTTAGGATGCAAAGTGTTCGAAAAATTTTATATAAATAGTGACAATTGTTAGAAGTTATTTATCACAAATAGAAATAAGTAGAATAAAATATGATATGTATAACGAAAAATGATAAGTCTTGGTAAAACCCTCTCCTTGCTCTTAACTAAAATTTTCGTTATTTTTTATACCATTCTTGCTATAATTTTTTTTTAATTTGGGTCTTTCGTGAAGTAAAAATGTTGTTATTTCTGCTACTTTCTAGATGTCATTCATAGTTTCGTCAAATTTTTTTTATATTAGTTTTACTACGAAATAAAGTTGGCTAAAATATTGACAAAGTATTCTGATCTTGAAATAATTTTGAAAAAAAGCTAAGAACTTCAATGGCAAATACGCGAAGATTTAAAAATTCTTTCTACATTTGATCATAGTAATAATCTTGATTCATAATCTACATTTTCTGAAGTTGTTGGTAGCAGAGACAGAGAGAAACAATGCTAAACAAAATTTGGTCGTAAAGAAACTGGAAAAAAAAGAATTATAAATAAAACTGGTTACTCTTCATCAATACTTTTTTTTTGTTTGGTGAAAAAATTTATTAATATTTTCGATAAGAAATGACAATATTATCACAATATTTGAACCCAGAGATTTCAGTTATAAAACCGATGCTATATTGACAGCAGGTACCTTCAATGCTCCTGAAATCCTCACTTTGTTTAAAAGCAAAATATTTGAAAGGGAATGCAGAAAATACTTGCAAAAAAAAAAAATTTCCTCAAAATGAGCCATTATAGAAGTACATTTTCGCCATGAATTCCAATCTAGATATTTTTATTACAATATTGCTTATCGGCACTAAGTATAACATACGGACAAATTAAATAAATCAACGTCACCGAAAATACTATTATTCTCTGAAAAACGAATTAAAAATCTAAGTTCGTTAATACTTCAGACATCGAATAAGAAT
>JAPYZB010000824.1:0-17340 GCA_030522745.1 Eupelmus kiefferi | reverse complement strand
TATACTTTTAATTATCATGAACTTATGTTAATAAATTAAATAAATAAAGTTAATACTATCACAGATTTTCTAAATCACAAAATTAATAACCACCGGATCCACCTTGTCGTCGGTAATCACCGCTAGCGTCAATGTCATTTGGTCCATTTACTGCAATAGCAGCAAGAGTATTCTGCATTATACGCCAATCTGTAACATTGTGCCCAATACTGCCCAAGTATTGAACAACTTGCGGAAAACTTTTTTCAAATTCTGGTTCTACTTGAACTGCCATCGGCCAGAGCTAAAAGTATTAAATGATGAATTAATTCACTGATTATTAAAATGACGGGAGTATTTTAGATTACAATATGGAAATTATATTTTTAAGACTTACGTTGTGATGGATTCTGGGATGGTCAAGTGATGTTTTGATATCTTTTCCTAAAAATAAGTTGTGTATAATACCAAGGCATACTCCGGATGTGATTTTAGTTCCTCCAGCTGATCCAATGACAAGTCGTACAGATTGATCTTCATTTAACTAAAATATTATAATAGAAAACATTTTATTAATTTAAATTTTAGTAGATTAAATTAATTTTTTCTTAGAATTTACTTAC
Source organism: Eupelmus kiefferi (assembly GCA_030522745.1). Lineage (NCBI taxonomy): Eukaryota > Metazoa > Arthropoda > Insecta > Hymenoptera > Eupelmidae > Eupelmus > Eupelmus kiefferi. The sequence goes on along the minus strand of JAPYZB010000824.1, from coordinate 16,738 downwards.
AATTATGGTCGGTGACATCGAACTCATTGGTCGCAGAGTACTGCTTCCATTGCGGACGTAATTAAACTCGGATGGTTCCATATCAAATCCATTTTTAATTTCTGGATAAGAATAGTCATCCATTTCGTTGTTCAAAATAATGCCAGTAGATTTGGAAAGAACAAGTGATCCATATCTTTAAAATTCAAGGGAATTAAGCCACAATATTAATAAAGATTTTAATTGCGGAAAAAATTAATTATAAATAAATTTATAAAATGATTTATGATAGCTTACAGATGATTAATGGTAGATGTTACAGAAACTGCAGATCCATCTGCTGCGTAAACAGAAGTATGAGCAGTACCCAAATCAATTCTACCTTTTTCGTCGACTTGATAATGATTGTAATCGTTGGTTGTTTCGTTGTCTTTTATAAGATTCCTTACATAATTAATATATTTATCGCTTAATAATTTCTTTACTGCTACCGCTATAATATTAATAATTATGAGTAAAAATTTCACTTTTATTGCAGTTGTATAAAACATTAATAATTTAAAAATATCCTTACCCATTAAACAATCTTTATCCCACATTTTCTCTCCTCGTACTATAATAGTATATCCTTGCTCTTCAAGCGAAGCTTTATTTTCTGGACTAATTATGCATTCAGATCTATTCTCTTTGTTTGCGTATTCTTCTTTTCTGTCTATGAAATCACCTAATTCATTTCTTCTAGCATAACCCCACTTGAAAGTCTCAGCAATCCTTTGCCACAAAACATTATCTCCTTCAGTAGTAGGTATCAGAGGTTCCAAAACTTTCAACATGAATGCAAGGATCACACCTGAACCTGGGGTAGGAGCAGAGTACAAGGTCTTTCCCTTAATAGTTGTACTAATTGGCTCTTTCCATTGAGGTCTGAAAAACATAATGTTTGTTAATACAGACAATCATAATCTGAACTGTAAGACAATCTACTTTTACGAACAGAAAGAAAAGCGAGAAAGAGAGAACTACTATTTAGAATAACTATTAGATCTTATAATCTTTCCTGCCATCTAAAGCAAAAGAACTTTGACCTAAATATGTTAGTTTTCTCATAAGAAAAAAATATTCAGTGTTTATTTATATAAAATGTGTTAGTTTATAAATATGTTAGTTTTCTCATAAGAAAAAAATATTCAGTGTTTATTTATATAAAATGTTATATCATTTTTATGAAAAATTAAAAAAATAAGCATACTTATAATTCTTAAAATCATCCTTCGTAATGATTCCGCCAGCTTCTTTAATGTCTTCAACCAGCTTATCTGCAATTTCTCCTGTGTAGAATGCATCTTTTCCATCAATCTGACTAATTCTTCTTAATGTTTCAGCTAATTTTGTTCTTTTAATTTTTTCATGTACCTAAATCATCGATAAAATTAAATGAAGTCAGAAATAATTTTCGAGTTATATATAAATATTTTGATATAGGTCAGTATAAAAGTAGCACAAGTTTTACTCTATTATTTTACAAAAGTTAGTGTTATAAAGTTTTAGTTGTAATTTACTCACATTCTTATAGTCATTAGTATTTGTTTCACTCCGTAAAATACTTTTTAAGGGCTCTGTAAAACTCTTATATTTATCCTTGTCTAGTTCTTTTTTTATTTTCTGTATATCGTTACGTGTGTATTCTGATACATCTGAGCCTTCTTCGCAGATTTTTATAGTATCTTCAAAAAGTTCAGACCAACTTAATTTACCAAATTTCTGATGAGCCTCCCAATAACCGGCAATTTCTCCAGGAACTGCTATAGCTTTACCTCCTAAAGAAATAGAAAAATTTTAAATTTTGGAAGAAAATTTGTAATTGTGACTAGTAATAAAAAAGTTGAATATGCAGTAAAAGAACTCTTGAAAGTAAGCAATTGTTACCTATTTTGGCATCATCTTCGTTATCTGGAGTAAAAATTCTTTCATATGCAGCAGCTGGAGCGTATTCTCTGGCATTTAAGAAATGCGCCTTTTTTTCTTTAGCATCCCAAATTGTCATTAAAAATCCTCCTCCTATGCCCATTCTTTAAACAAAAATAGTTATCAATTAATTAGCTTTTAATGTTTTTGTAATTTCCAAAATGTGAAAAGAAGATAAAATTATTACCCTTGAATAGATACAACGCCGTCGCACAAAAGTGTAGCGATTGCTCCATCAACAGCAGATCCTCCTTTTTGGAGTATTTTTGCACCAATACTAGCGCATTGGGGAGAGCTTGTTGCAACAGCAGCCTATAAATAAAAATTTTTTTATTTTTCATATCCAATAACATTAGTAAAAAAATTTAGCTACTATAATGGTAACCATTATTTAATTTAAAAATAATCTTACTTGTCCATAATGTCCTGAGGTAGTACTAGATGGTCGAAGTAAGAAATTACCCTTTTCATCTTGTTCAATTTTCTCCTGTATGGGATTACCAATTGCGATACAAGCACATGTTAATACAAAAAACAGTTGTCTTATGAGGATACTGATCTTGTTCTGATGCCACCTAATACCAAAATAAAATTTTACTATTTTAATCAATTTAAATAATTATTTATGTTCATACTTGAATTATTTAAATTATATGTTTTCTTCTATTTATATAAAAATTAGCATTGTTTGTAATCCTACAATAAAACAGCTGCTAATTCATTGACATTAAAATTCCTTTATTTAAAGTTTACAAAAATAATTGAATAAAGAATTAAGTATCCAATATTCTTTATGTTGAATAATTGTCCACCTTTCACTAATCTAATATTTACAAATGAAAATAATGTCAAAAACATAAAACATAAGAACTTCCAAAAAATAATTTTATAGATCAATGTAAAATAAGTACTAATAAAATTTAAAATTCATATCAGTACAGTTCTTTGACATAAATTATTCAATATTCATATAAACAAGGATCAATCCTTTACTAAACGGAAAATAATTATTCCATATATGTATCTTAAATCTTACATTATATAAACTAGCATTTTTTATTGAACATTCGTTAAACAATACGGTATTGAAATTTATTGTAGAGAAAATAAAAATATAAAACATTTTGATAATTTTTATAGTAAAATAATTATGAAATTTTATGAGAATTTATGAACATACGTATGTACAATGTGAAATATAATTTTAAAAATTTTGTGAAAGTTTTATAAGTAGAAGAAAAGAAGAAAAAATAAATTCAATGAAGTTAAAATAATCTTTAATTAGTCTAACCATAAGCTAAGTTATAAGAGAAGCATGTTGCTATTATACTATAAATAAAAACTGATGGTAAAAATAAAATATGTTTAAAAAATTATTTAACTTGACCTGCTTGATACGTTTAGTATTTAAAAACTTTACTGAAATTATACAGATTTTATTTAAACTTACCGATTCATAATGAAAAAATTTAGCTGCAGACTGCTTTTAGAATTCCTATTCCAACTTTTTTGTATCCGTTTTAGATTTTGATGAAACTTATATACTTATTTTCTGAACACATAATTCACCCCACCAACATGACATTCTTATATTTAAAATTTAACCATGTGTGAATTTCCATCTTGATTATTTGTGCCAGATAAAGTATTCTTATTCTATTATCATTAAAAAGTCAGTTCCGTTGTTATAATTATTCAATTAATCAATACTTGGAATAAAATTATGTGACTTAATTCATTGCAAAACTATCTTTATTGAATGATTTTTTGTATCATCGTTGAATGTGTATACACAGTATATACACAGCTGGGAAACAAACAGCAAAGCAATGAGAAAATTTTTAATTTTTTATCAGTTTATTTGGTATGTTAGCCAATCTAATTTAAACATGAGGCTAATTGTCATGAAAATGGTTTCTAATAGTAATTTTCCTTACGAGGCCGTTGATTTTACGTTTCTAATAGTATTTTCATTGATGAGCGTTGTCTGATTATGCAAGTGTGTAAAATATCACAGACGAGTGATAAACAATATTTTAATATAAACATTAGATCCAACTGTACAAATCATTATGTTCAAAGTAATGTAAATTAAGTAGATTCAGAAATACATGAGTACATACGCTCTTACGCACACGAGTCTCTACGGATATTTTTTTATATTTAATGTATTTCGAAATTAAGAACATCATAACATATTTTTATCACATTTTCTCGAAAATATTTATTCTAATATAAAGCTTCCTATGTCAGCGTCCTTGGATATTTACTTGAAAGATATTAACGTAGAGTATAAAAACTTCAATATACTGTCATGCAAATTAGACAATTTTTATTATATACGTATTATTGGTCTTTTTGATTTGTACAGTAGTGTACAGTTATTCGATATGAATTTTAGATGCAAGAATATTAAAACTATCTGAAACTACGGACAAAACAGATTATATTTTTTGTTGAAATATAAATGCATAAAATGTCAATTAAATTCTGATCCTCAGGTTGTAAACTTTCATTATTAAGCTAACCTAAAAAAATTATAAGGTAGTTATCCTTAATATTTCAGTTTTGTTCCATAATTTTTACCTAATAAAAACTTAATAAAATGAAGTCTTCTTCAAGAACCTTCAACGAAACATCAAGCAATAAACAAAGCAAAGGCATAAATTAGCACGGCCAACTTAACAGCGTAAGCGCCGGCGATTTGTTGGCCATCGTCGATGACACAGGCCTATTATCCACATCTACGATCAACAATAAAGCTCAGGGCGGTGCTGCCGATAGGGCGCGTATGTTATTGTCGCACCATCAATCACAGAACTGACCGCGGTGACTTCGACGCTCGCAGTAGGTGCGCGCCAAGTGCAATATGGAGCCGCCTACATCCTATAAATGATGAGTTGTGCATCGGCTGAGGAAGTCTTCGTTTGAGAGGATGTCGTTGCTGCATAACACATGCACTGATTTCGTTTATATTTAAACAATTATGCATTATTTTATGAGCTGAGGCCTCTAGCTATTGCTATAAAGGATCCAATGAGCCAATTGATTGATTATAAAAATAATCCTTCTAACAAGATCTTAGAAATACAAAACTGCCTACTTTCCAAAATGAAAAAAAAAAATTAATATTTTTCAATATTAATAAACGATTTTATTTATTTGTTATAATTATATATTGTATATTTTTTTTATCATACATTACAGTTACAGGAAAATTATTTTATTACTTAAATAGTCTTAAATTATTATTTAATTGAAATTACAAATCCACTTTACTCATTGCATAATGGAATTCCGACCCTTCTTGCAATTTTCACCAATTTAAAAAAAAAATCAGTCATTTATTTCGGTTCCAGGTAAGCTCTCTTGTCTAGGAGCGTATATATACACCTCGCGCGTCCCAAAACGAGACGACTTTTCGGTTGAGCCCTAATTTATTATTCATAGCTAGAGCGCACTATATACATACACTCCAGCTTTTCGCCGGGAATCACTTTTTTCTCACTCCCTCGACGCGTTCGAAATCCCGTGCCTTTCGTTTTCGCCCTTGAAAGAAAAAAAAATAGTCGAGAAGAAGAGGGGTGTCGTAAAAAAGAGACGCGAAGTTGATCGAGCAGCCTCGGCCCACAATTACTTCTGCTCGAGCAAGTGAGCCTCCTCCGTCTTGGTCCTAGATGTCGCGTGGGCTCGACGTGTTCATGGTTTTTTTCGAAATATAGTTCTTAAGGGTTGGGTAGGTAGTTAAAGCCAAATTTTGAAAGTAGATTTTATTGAGCATTGTTTACACCTAGTTTTGAGAATAGCAAGGATTAGAAAAAGATTATAAAGAAGGATAATATTTTTTTTTCCAATTTTTTGGTAAATTATTTTCCAATAAAGTTGATTTTTGAAGAATTTTTTGCTTGTTTGTTCCGATTAAATATTTTATGTACGGCTTCGAAGTTTGTTTAGAATTAGAATATGTTGAGTTGTTTACATAAGCAGTTTATACAAGTGTATGTATCGTAATCATGAAAAATGAAAAAGTATTGTGTTCATATGATTCTCTAACATTTGTAGTTTACAGAGATTTGCATATTTCTCGGAAATTTTCATCAAACAATATATTAATTTTATATCAATTTTATTTGAAAATTTGTACTTAATTATCTTGAAGTATCAAGTTCTGATTTAGAATGTCATCGTCTTTTTAATTACCTTTTACATAAATGGGTCCTATAGGTTCCACGAACATCAATAGCTTTACATTATATGCACAATGAATCTAAACAAAAATACTAATACTAACAATAATGATATTCTTATAATAATACTTAACAAATATTTATTTAACTCACACAAAAAATATTTTTTTTTTTTCAGTTTGCTAATTTTATTTTGACAAACATAATGAAATCAGATAGTTAAATTTGACTAATATAAAATACACTCGAATTCGAATCATTATTTTGGTACTCAAAATGGGATCCTAAACTCGATGAAAAAATTCTGACCACTGTCCGCGTTTTTCATATACCTGCACATCTTTAATTTAAACAAAAAATATTAATTTTATAACTCAAACAAAATAAATAATTAAACTTTGTATGTGTTTGAATATAAATATTATATATGATATTTTTCATTTCATAATCTTTATTTCTTTTTTCAGTGTCATTTCGGTGCGACTAAAACATTATAATGCCAAACTTACAAAACTTGTTACAATTTAAGTTGTCCACCAATGAAAACGAAGTTTTTTTTTAAAACTTTACATCTTACAGAGATAAGCAGAGCTTCTAAAGCAGATAGGGCAAACCCCATACCGTAAAATGTAAATTAACCTTCCTAAAAACCAAAATTTCCGTCACAAAAAACCTAGAAACAGGGGACTGAATCTCGGTGTCCCCACGCTCTCAACCATACTCTCAGTTAGCCATGGTCTTCTGAGAAATCTTCTCGTTTCGCTACCGTTGCCGCTACTGGTGCACGCTTAATCGTAAAAGTCTTTCGTCTTGACGACTCCGTAGAGCGGATGAGGCGACATTTCACTCACGAGTGCGTATACTTTTATTTGGCTCCTCTTTTCGCGCGCACGAGCGGGAATATAAAAGTAACCGGACGGCTTTTCTGCGTAAAAAGAGGGAGAGCAGAATAGTGCCTCGTAAATTTCGCTCGAGTTCGTTTTTTTTCCTCTCCTTGAGCCTGAGAGAGAGGGAGGCTTTGCCCGGAACGGAAGTGAATTCAAATTCGTATTTTGTTTCGCGTTTGCTCGTGCATTTCGCTGCCGGCTGCAGCGATTTGAATTTTGATTTATCGCTGAGGGTTTTCTCCGCGGCGTGAGTGTCAAGCGGAGGGCTCGGTAAATGTCTTTCTTTGAGTTCGGTCTTATACGGTGGTATGTGGGGGTAATTTAAAAATTTTTCTTTGGCTTCCCTTATGATTGAAATAACTTGTTATGTGATAGTGTTACAAATTAGGTTTCATCTTTTGTTAATGGATTGAGAAATCGGTTTTCAAAAAAGTTTAAAAACAAGTTTTGTTTGTAAAAAATTATTTTATATGTCAATTTGACAGTATATTTGCTTAATTCTATTAATTTCCTAGAGTTGTAATATTTGTAGAGCTTTATCTATTTATCTATGAAAATGAATCTTATTATTATAATCTAAAATCAATAAATTGTGTTTTTTTCCTTCTTGAGTTAAAAATAACTGTAATATATTGCCTTGAACTCATTCAAGAACTCATTCAAGTTACTTTTGTTAAATTTAATGGTTTCCTAACTTATATTCAAGGTTGAATAAAATTTTGTGGTAATAAATATTTATTTTTGGTCAAAATATTATTTTTACCATTGATACTTTAAAGTAAGTGAAATTCAAGCGATTAAAAAAAGTCTTTTTGAACTTTTATTCCAACTTAAACCATCAAAAATAAATCTTTATCAAAATGAAATTTTTATTTCAAAATCCACCATAATACGCTTTTAACGATCTCGCCAGTAAAAGAGCAATTACAGAAAGTAGGACGCAGAAACAGCAAAAGATAAAAGCACCTTTTTTTACGAAGTTTTACCATTACTCGAATGCACGAGCAACGCAAAGAAATGTAGCCTAATAAACGTTCAGCGACTTACCAAATTATTAAATTGACCTATGCACTTTTGTCAATCATTCTAAAAACAATCACGAAGAAAATGTAAATACGGTTATTACTTATCATTTTGTAAATTGCATACTTTACCAATATAAGAGTGCAAAAATATTTCGTAATTGTTTCGTAAAGATTTGATTTTATAAACTTTTGATTAACGTTCATTTTGAAATATTTATATTTGATTATTTCATATACTATTATTAGCGCATCTCTAAATTCTTTATTATTTAGTTTCGTAACCCTATTTACCGTTATTTTACAGCATTTTAAATTAATTTATAATATTTTTACCATATTTTTATTCATTTGACAAAGTTTTACAGTTATTGAATATCCTAACAAAAACATAAATGCCCCTGTCAATTGTCAACAAGTACAGTCACCGCCACTAATCCCACACCGAACCCAACCCCCGCGCTTTTATCTTCAACCCAATAGATATCCCCAGCCGCAAAGAGAATTCCAGGCAATCCGCAGGCCGAAAAGCGAAAGCCCGGGGCGCAAAATTGTCGGCACTCGATAATCCAAGCCTACATCCCGAATCGCTATCGCTCGCGCAGGTGGTCAGGTGAAATTATCGGCGGCGGAGCATCTACCGGCAGGCGCAACTATTATTTGCGTTATTTATACATCCCACGAGGCTAGAAGGGTTATAATCGGCGAGCTCGGCCGTGATTACACATCGTTATCCCGGTTAGCCCGGAGAGCGGAAATGACGCGCGCGATAGGAGCGAGTTCTCCAGGGAGTTTCACAGACACGTATAGCCGACGAGAGAGAGAGCGACGGGAGTCTCGTGAAAGGAAGCGCCGCAGCGACCTGTCCAAGTTCCTCCCTTTGACGATTCGCAGCTTAACGAGCGACGTGTTCCGTTCCACGCGCGCACGCGGCCAAGAGGAGGAGTGCGTATACAGCTCTCGTCGCTGTAACGTCGCGCAAGCTCGATCGGTTGGCGGTGAGAGGGAGGAGAGGATGTTCCAAGTTAGCGCGGAGTTTGGCTTTTTGATGGGCCCGAGGGTCGCGTAATTGTTTTCGAAGATCCCTTGCGATCGTTTCGAAGAGGCTGGGAGAGCGGGCGACTTGAGCTGAAGTTGCGATTGACGGATTGGATGGTGATTTAGATGGTTTTAGGGATTTTAATTTAGGCTTGTTTAGGATTGGAGATTTATTTGTTTCGATTTGTTTAGTAAATTCAATCTGTAAACATATTATTTAAATATATTTAAATATTATATTTTAAAGTCATTTTTTACTTATTCTGTGAGGTAACCCACTTTTCCATATGTATTGTACATGTTAATTTAGGTAATCACATTTTAAATCTAACGATTCTAACTTTGCGCAATCCGCTCACCAAATTCAACTCAGATAAATTTTGCAGTCGTGGGGTTTTCTTCGGTTTTTCGAGTAAGATAAATCTTGGTTGGCAACGTAAATCACCGAAAAAGGGCCTGTAATACTGCGCCAAAGCAATGAAAGGATATATTGTCAGCTTGTTCTGGGAGAAAGTAATATTCCTGCATGAGTAATAGTAAAAAAATGTTACAAAAACTGATCCAGATTTAAAAACAGTTATTAAATCTCTGATATTTTTATAACAGTTTACTTTAATATTGAAAATATATGTATTAGGATAAGTTTGAAAGAGCGGATATCCCGTGAAAGAATAAATATTTAGATAAAATACATCGTTAGTCTTTTACTTACGTATCTAAATGTGCTGCAATTAAAGTATTATATATTTAAATTAAAAAAGAAGAAAACAAGTCAGATCCATTATTTATAACTTTTTGAAACAATGTCTAATTATACTAAAACTATCATTGTTCTTCCAACATTATGGAACCGTAAAGTTAACATTTAATTTTATAATGACGGTATAGTTATCATAATTTTAAATACAATTTATGCGATTACTCTAAGAAAGCAAAACAAAAAAAAAGAATGGTATGAATCTTAAGTGGTCGCATAAATCACATTGCCTCAGCCTATGTCGCTATACCACCCCAAATTTAGTTTTCGATAAATTTAGTGGTGTCTCCTGAGGGACAAGAGAGGGTGGTGACAGCAGTGTGACAAAGGCCTAGACTTTAAGGTAAATTACGTCAACGCCTTGGATATATAATGTAATTGGATAAAAAATTAAAAACCATCGCATCTTTGGTTCTCTCTCTCTCTCTCTCTCTCTCTCTCTCTCTCTCTCTCTCTCTCTCACTCGTTCTCTCTTTTTTTTGTTATTGTACAAGTATTAATTTTTGTTTGTTTAAAAAAATCGTCCGACTTTTTGCATAAAATATGAAAATATGAAACACAACAATTTAACGTAAGATCCCTAACCCAATATTATAGCTTTTTTATTATATTTATTAAATCAATATGAATAATAAAAAATTAATTCTGTAGATTTCAAACAAGAAAAATCCTTTACAATTAATTGTTTCTTAATTAAGCAATAAATATCCTACCCCTTGAACTTTAGAATTCTCATTTAACCTAACCCTTGAAATATCTGAGACTCGTAGACACATAAATATCTAATTTATATAGACATTTTTCAGACGTCGACCTTTACTGCTTTAAATCTTCGCGACCCCTTCTTTTCTATTTCACTTCTTCTTCCTTCGCTTACATATATTTTTTCGTTTTCTCCTCTTGTAGAATAAATTAAGCCCTGTACTGCTAGGATATTAAGCTGTAATAGCAGATTGCACGGTTTAGAGTAATTCCACGACAACTGGAGGGCAATTAGAGTAACTTTATATTATACTACGTGGTACAACTTATAAAGAAACAGAAAACTGGGAGTTGGGAAAAAGAAAAGAAATGCAAGTTTCGAAGATGGGTTAAAAAATAACGATAAAAATAATAACAATAAGGTTTGGATTTGTTTTTTTTACCAGACGATATTTTGTATATTTTTTACCAGGCGATATTTTTCGTATTTTTTTGCATTTTTCGCCACATGTTGTATATATTCATGGAATTTACAATACATTACGCATTCCACTTATATCACATGAAGGATTTATTTATACAGAGGTAAATGTAGTGAGGAAAATGACTGCTGGATATGTTCTAGTTTATCTATTCGACAAAAAAAATTTAAGCAGTAAAAAAGCACAAAAACATTTTAATAATATTGTTTTAAATTTTTTAATTCAAGTTATTTTAATAATATAAGATTTTTTACAATATAAGATAAAGAATTTTATTGCTTAATGCTTCAGCACACTGAAACCTTCTTAGTTTCAAAATTGCCAAACTTTAAAAAATGATTGCAGTAAAAATTTCCATAATTACTTTATGAAGTAATATTTCAAAGTTTCAAAGATTCCATACATTGCTTTTTTGGCAAAATTTCAAAATCCAAATTCTATTATACCAAAATCAATATAATTTTGTACAGCTGTAAAAAGTCTACCTATTATTATTTATGCAAAATTTAATTTCAAATTTCAATTAGATTTTATTAACTAATTTAAAGTAAAATATTTTTTTAAAAATCAACTTTGTTATTTTGCTAAATTAGATTGAAAATAAATACTCTTATATTCCAAACAGTGATTATTTAAAGATTTAATTTAAGTTTGCAAAGTTCGGTTATAAAAGTTTATATCACTATATAGGATAATTATCGAAAAGGATAAACACCTAACATTATTGTTTACAACGTAAATTAAAATGTTACACATTATATATCATACGTGGAAAGTTTTATTATATATTGTTAATAATTCATAGTTAAAGTTAAATCAAATTTATGTAACCGAACATGCATCTAGATGACATTTATATGTACATATAGAAAAGCCGGAATAAAGCCGTCAGATGCTATGTAGTCTGATTTCGGTGTAACAATTCAACCTGCGAATGCATAAACAAGAAGCGCGAAAAAAGCGCAATGATTGAACGGCTAAAAATCAAGATCAGCTCAGCGCTCGCGCGTCGTTTCACTTGCAAATTTTCTCCCCCTAGCGCGTGCATGCGGGCTCCGCGCAAAGTAACGGCCTCGGCGCATATGGATTACACAACGAGGGCGCTTTTAAACGACGCTCGTGAACAATAAATTTCAGATGCATAAATAGCCGACGCCCTTTAAATATTGCGCACGTCGATGGCACGGCAAAGCTGGTGGTCTTCGAATTGAATGCGGAAGAGAGTTGGTGGATTGAGTGTAGTAACGGTTAATCTTGTGGTTCGAAATAGAGATTTTAGTGATAAATTAGGATTTATATCTGAATAATCTACAGTATTAGATATTCTAAAATTTAATCAATACAGTATTTGAAAAGAAGCATTTAAATGTACAAAAATTTCTAATCAAAAAAATAACCTGCATCTACAATAAAAACACTGCATCTACAATGTTTGAAGTATTATATAAAATTAATAATTATTAATAAATATATACATATACATGTAATAATTAATACACATAATCAATATAATAATAATTAATATACATAATCTGAAGTATATTTTTACTAATCAAATCAAATTTTAAGATGATGCCTTCAGACATTTAATAGCCACTGACTCCACCTTCTCGTCGATAATCAGCACTCGCAACAATATTATCTGGCCCATATACAGCTATTGCAGCCACAGTATTCTCCATTATTAACCAACTTTCAATATCGTGTCCAATATTTTTTAAGTATTTTATGACTTCTGGGTCAAAGTTAGGTTCTCTTTGAACAGCCATTGGCCAAAGCTAATATTAAAATTAAATTACATAATTATGGTTTTTTAAATAATGTCTTTTTTTTAGAATGAGTGTAATAATTTGTTTAATAATTTAAGTTACTAACATTGTGATGTAATCTAGGATAATCAAGAGTTTCTTTGATATCTTTATCTAATAATAGATGGAAGATGATTGCTTGTGCTATTCCTGTTGTAATTTTGGTACCTCCAGCTGCTCCAATAATAAGTCGAACCGTCTTGTCTTCATTTAACTTAATTACAGAAATTCAATTATACATGCAATTTCAATCAGGCGTATTCAATATATCCAAAAGTAACTTACAATTATAGTGGGTGACATTGAACTCATTGGTCGTAAAGTGTTGCTTTCTTCTCTAATGTAATTAAATTCAGATGGTACTATATCAAATCCATTCGTAATGTTTGGATAAGAATAATCATCCATTTGGTTATTCAAAATGATACCCGTTGATTCAGAAAGGACAAGTGAGCCAAAACTACAAAATTACTACTTAAATGAATTTAGAATAATGTACGGAATTTTTTAGAAAAATTATTTATTATATTATAAAAATGTGGTAAAAATATGTACACTTGGTTGATTGTAGATGTTACGGAAACAGCAGATCCGTCTGCTGCATAAATGGAAGTATGAGAAGTTCCCATGTCCATTTTACCTTCTTTAGTTACTTGATAATGCGAGTAGTCGTTAAATGTTTTGTCGTCTTTAATAAGAGCCCTAATTTCTTTAGCATAGTCTTTGTTTAATAATTTTTTTACAGCTATTGCTGTAGATAAATTTGAATATTATAGTTTATATTTCTAATATACTACATATCGTAAATTTTGTAGCATTATACTTACATATTAAACAATCCTTATCCCACTTTGGGAAGTCACAACGGCCTTGTTCTACAAAAGAATAATCTGCCTCATTAAGTACATATTTATTTTTTGAACCAATTTTGCAATCTGATTTCAATTTCTCGTTTGCATATTCGGGCCTCTCAATGAAATCTCCTAATTCACCTCTTCTAGCGAAAGCCCATTTATAGGTTTCAGCTATTCGTTGCCACATAACATTGTTATTTGGTGATGGTATAAGCTCTTCAAGGATATTCATTATAAAGCCAAGCAATGCACCTGCTCCTGGTGGCGGAGCAGAATACATTATTTTACCATGAATTGTTGTATTGACGGGTTTTTTCCACCGAGGTCTAAATAAATATATTTTATTACTATTACATTTCTGGTTTCCAAATATAAAAAAATAATAACTTTACTTATAATTTTTTAAATCTGTTAATGAGATAATCCCTCCTGCTTTTTGAATATCTCTAACTAAATTTTCAGCAATTTCTCCTTTATAAAAAACTTCTGCTCCATAATCTCTAATTTTTTTTAATGTTTTAGCTAATGTTTTCCTTTTAATTATGTCACCTACCTAGTTTGTAATTCCAGTATAAAATTTTTCTAATTTATTAGCATTATTATTAAAACAGTACTTTTAATACTTACATCTACAAATTCTGTAGGGTTTGACGAACTGACTAAAAGATTTTTTAATGATGAAAATTCTGGATCATTCAGATCTTTTTTAATTTTTCTAATATCGTTAGCTATAAATCTCGTAATATTAGTTCCTTCTTCACAAATTTTAATCGCATCCTCGAAAAGATCTTTCCACGGTAATTTTCCAAAATTTTGATGAGCTTCCCAATAACCGGCAATTTCTCCAGGAATTGCTATAGCTTTACCTCCTAATATTTAGTAATAAAATAATTAAACAGTTTATATACTAAAACTTATAGTTAAGAAAAAGAACATTTTACCTTTAATAGTACTAATCCTATTATGTTGAGAGAAAATATCTTCGTAAGCTGATTCGGGAGCATATTCTCTAGCATTTAAAAAGTGTGCTTTCTTTTCAGATGCATCCCAAATAGTCATTAGGAATCCACCACCGATACCCATACTTAAAATCAAAGAAATTTACTATTTTTAAGATTTTAAATACTGATTTGTTCAAGTAGATTCATAATATCTAGTTTTTACCTTTGTAAAGAGACTACTCCATCGCATAAAAGAGTAGCGATTGCAGCATCTACTGCAGATCCACCATTTCCTAATATTTTTTTACCAACTTCCGCACATTTGGGAGAACTAGTTGCAACAGCAGCCTAAATATTTTAAATTTATTTTATTGTTATACACAAAGACATGAAAATAAATACATAATTATTTAGTTATGTTCATACACGTTGGTACTGTCCAGTTGTTTTTTTGGATGGTTTAAATACGTAAAAACCTTCAGAGTTTTTTTCAATAGATTCAATATTTGATTCTGTTGTTGCAATATTTGATTCTGTTGTTACAATATTTGATTCTGTTGATGCAATATTTGATTCTGTTGGTGCAATTTTTGATTCTGTTGATGCAGTATTTGATTCTGTTGATGGAATAATTGATTCTGTTGGTGCAATATTTGATTCTGTTGGTGCAATATTTGATTCTGTTGGTGCAATATTTGATTCTGTTGATGCAATATTTGATTCTGCTGATGCAGGAAAACTAGATGTAATATGCAAGATAATCATAAATAACATCATTAACATTAGCAGTTTATTCCTTCCTTGATGCCACCTTTAAAAAACCATATACATTCTTTTAAATTTAGGAAAACTTAATCCATCTTACTTTTATCATTTATTTAATGTTCTGCATCGAATTAATTACAATGGTTTGATTAATTTGATACTCTCAATAGCAGTAAAGAAATAATATAACAGATGATGAGCAATTGATTTTGAAAACATAAAAGAAATTCAGTAATATATCTTTGCATACATATATACATATATATATACGTATATATACATTTGTACTTTTCATTGCAACAAACAGTAATACATTTGTGTATTTCTTATAAATATAAAAAATTCTTTTTGTACTCTAAATTTTTTCAAATCTTTTTTCCACAAATCGTTTTGATAAAATTTCAAAAATTTGAAAATCGCGTGCTTATGCATTTTATTCTTAGCGAAAAAACACAAAATTGTTTTCGACTTCATCGATAACCGCTTTGACCTCTTTCATATTCTGTTTCACAAAGTCTCACACAGCTTATCCTGAGTAATCGGATAAAGCCAATAATAACGGGAGCCAACATTTTTCATGCTATAACTGAAACCAAACAATAAACGACATTCTCTTCCGCACCTCAAATGAGTCAGAATTATTCCTTTTTCTAAACAAAGTAAAAACACAACAGCAACACTAGTAATAATAATTAATCTTATCCTTAACATCTTTCCCGCTCCCATTTAACGAAATCATTTCGTTAGCGCACTTCTCTAGTCTCCTAATTCCCCAGCAGCCCGACGAATCTCGCTCTATTCCAATTAAACGCGTCGCCACATCCGCATCCAATGAAAATAACGAAAGTTCCTCCCGTTCCTTTTCCGCCTATTCCCGGGCCCGTCCCTTTCATCCTCGTCATCGGTTGCTTTAATCCTGAAGCGAAACGCGCCGTGGAAATTCCGCTAGCGTCCTTCATTTCCGCGAGAGACGCGGCAATCCCCGGTGTGCGCCGCCGACACGCGCGCTCGCGCGGCCCCATAACAAAGGGATGGCTGAGCGCCGAGATTCGCGCTTATTCGGGAAGTTAAGGCCGATCAGGATTCGGATCGATCATGGGAACCGTGGGAGGAGAGGGGAGGAGGGAGGTGAATTCCTCGCTGCAGTTGCGGGACGTGCGTGCGGAATTTCCCGATTGGAATATCGGAGATTCCGGTGGACGGCCACCAGCGGCACGTATATCGATATTCCGGCGCGGTATATGAGCGGAATGATGGAGAAACTTTTTCTGGAGTCGTGTGATTGAGGATTATATTATATTCATGATTGAGTGACTGGACGTTCGATTAACACGGAGTTCAGGGGACTTGA
>JAPYZB010000823.1:0-17346 GCA_030522745.1 Eupelmus kiefferi | reverse complement strand
ACACACAGACTGCGGTGCGTCGGCCGGCTGACCTTGACACTGACATTGGCCAAATACCCACGCGGGGCCCAGCGAAAGAGCTGTCTCTTTCTCTCGCTTTCCTGGTACATTGCGAGAGAGAGAGTTTGGGGAAATGGTAGCGATGGTGCAGGGACGTGGATTGAGGGAGGTGCAGTAATGGGTGAGTGCGAGATGAAAATTTGTAGGGAGTTGAGCTGGAGCTTTTCTGGTGATTGGGGACTGGTTGGTGGTCTTTGGGCCAGGTTCTGTGGATGAATTTTGGATGGACTTTGAATCTGTCGAATTTTTAGATGAGGTCCGGGGAACGGATTTTAATGAAACTTTAAGGGATGATTTTTTATAAGTGAATCCGGATACACGAAGTTTCATCTCATGTTCTTGATGTAAAGGTGCAAGCTATTAACTATTTAATAGATAAAGAAACAGCTAATGTCAAATAAAAGGAAATTCTTTTCAAATGTCCACCCACAATGACTTATAAAATCACAATATCAATATAAACGTTTCTAACTGTACTGGACAATTTTTATTTATATATACAGAAAAAAAATCAAAACCTTATTAAGACTCAATTCTTCTTCTAAAACGAAAACTTATTATTTTACATGCATTCATTTGCTTCAGGATAACAAACATCATCTCCAAAAACATTGGAATATATTCCAAAACTTTTAATAATTTTGCTTTTCTCTAAAGACTTGATTTCTTACTTTATAATTTTTATTCAAACATTGTCAAAACTAAAATATCCTCAATATTTCATGAAAAAAAAATTGTTTTAAATAATATTTCTTGTATTATATATTAGTATCTTATTTATATAAATTTAGATAATGTTTCAGGTTTAAAATAATACTTTAGTTTAAAAGATAAATGATGACACAGTTTAAGGCTAACACTATACGACATTGTCTGAACTTGTTCGACAAGTTCAATGTCGCAGTGAAGTGTAAGAGAAAAGAGGACTAGACAGTGACGAGCAAAGTAAAAAAAAAGCGTTTTACGAGAAAAAAAGACTAAACGAAGCACGGCAGATGAAGTCTCTCTGATTAAACGACAAAAACGGATGTTAAGTAGAAAAAGGAACAAAAGCCGACATGGATAAGGGAGTTTACCGGTTAAATTGAAGCATGGTCGGAGAAAAGAGAGACGAAGTATAAAGATCTTCGCAATTATCCTGTCGGCTACCTCCAATTAAAGAACTCGTCTTGTTGATGTTCAGCCTTAATTTCAATGGGATGTTCAAACATGAATCGCTTTGCAATTTCGCGTATGAAAACGATTAACTTTTATGAGCTTGATAATTTTACACAATCCAGGTTAAAAACCCAAGACATTCATTATACGTCTACATTCTTTTAGTATTTAGCAGAAGGTATGCGTCAAACTGTTTTAAATTATGAAATAATACACTACGAATAGGAGATAAATTTAACCGTCTACTTTTTGTTGAGAGACATTATTTTTCGAAAGAATTTCATCTGACATTACTTTTTATGAATATTATAAACCCGAAAAGTTAACTTGTTTAATAAAAACTAAAAAATAAATTTGAATTATGCATGTACTTTCAAAGTTGCAACAGCTCATTAATTTCCACGTAGGTAGTCCAGGTAGGTACCACTGTAGTTCATAATTATCCATGTAAGTTTTTTTTTCGTAATTTGCTGTATTAAACTTCAATTTTGATTTAAGTACAATGAAATACTACATCTCTGCTTACTAGTAATTACGCACTAAGAAATTCAAATTTACAAGATAAATTGCAGAGAACATCCACTTCAAAAAGATGCTTCAAGTTTCTTCGGTCATCAATTGGCTTGTTTGTGTCTATGGTATTGTGTTATTACGTACGGAACTCAATACTTAACCAGCAACTAGTAATACTAGGAAGCGCACAAACATTTCAGATAAAAATTCGAAAAGCGTATTACTTAAACTACCCAATAAACACAGCCCTCTACAATAAAACACACACTGAACACATCAATTAAAATTAAACCTTAAACCCCCTAAAAAAACCCATTGCAAAAAAACGAAAACCACCCAAAATCCACCAAACTTTTCATCCGCAAACCCGGAGACTATCCTTACAGAAGGATGACAAAGTGTATCGTTTGTACCGCGAAAAGTAAGACGACAAGGAGGAGACGGCGAGGGGGATTCCCCCTTTTTTCATCGCGAGCCACAGGAGAGTTTGCCCGCGCGCTCGGCCGGAACAGGTTTTACGCGGCTACAGCAGCGCAGCGTCGCGTCGCCAGTGGCCGAAGCTATAAGACCGGATCGTTAAAAACGCCCTGGCGATGCGCGCACGGAAAAAAGGAGCCAGCAGCAGCGGCCGAGAGGAAGAGAGATGCGCAAGGCATGCACCTGCAGCGCCGATGGAAAAAGAATTGCGCCTGGCCCGCGCTCGAGATGAGCATTTTTGTGGTCGATCGCTGATGAATTATAATGTGGTCGAAATGATTTTGGAATGTCGATGATGTTAAGTCTTCGGGCATGTATTTGAAAGCTTGAGACATTGGTATATTTGCATAGAGAAAAGTCTTTGAAATAAAACTGAAGTTTTTCAGTTCTATGTTGTTTTACTTTTTATGGATCAATTTTGAGAGAATAATTTTTTGAGCAATTTTTTCGAAACCACTTTGGATTCTTTTTTGTCTTGGACAGTGTAATTATTGGAAAGCAATCTGTATTTATAAATGATTATACTGATATTATACATTATTATGGAGGATCTATACTTAAAAAGTAATTGAAGCTTCAGTATTGTGTAGTTTTATTAAAAACTTAATTACAACGAATTCCTGCCGAATTCCTTGTTTTCAGTCTACGCAATATGAATTTCATTCTCCGAAATAATGTTTTTACACAACATTATCATAAATTTCGCAGTAATTCATAATATTTCAAAAATTCCAACAAAAACTACTACCCTATCTATAAAACCTTTCACCCCAACCAAATCAAAACCAAAAGAACGCAAAAATCATGAACTACAAACAACCGGATGTACTCCAGCCGTACAGGACGCGGTCTATCCCAACACGAACCGAAATCCAGAAACTGCAGAGAGCGTCAAAACAACCCACCCCAAAAAAACGCAAAAAAGAAATCTCGCATAAAAGCTCGACTTGTACAAAGGTAGAAGAGCAGCTGAAAAACAAAGGGGCAGCACGAAAGCCCCCGCGATACAGACGGATTAAGTTCCGGGGCAGGTGAAGCAGCGGCTTGCGTATATACGTGTGTAACCGTGACCGCGGGACAAAGACGAATAACAGGCCGCAGTGCAGACGTCGAAAGAAGAAGGAAGAAGCAGGAGCGAGACTGGCTACAATACCTGGCGCAAAGCGAGAGTAAGAAAGAAGAGAGAAGAGAGAAAGGAAGCGAAAAGAGAGCGCTAGACGGCGAAAAGAGGAGCACGTAGCTACGTGCACACACGCGTGTATACACACAACGCGCGGGGAGAGAAGGTTTGACTTTCGCTTTCTCTGGGCGCGAGCGAGGCGACGCGCAGGGCAGACCGGAGGCCACCCCGCGAGAGAGAGAGAGCCGATCAATATAGCGTCGCGCCGACGACGAGACGAGGAGATACGATTGCAGGCACCCGCACACGAATGCGGGTTTGTGTGAGAGCGCCGTGCGTGTAGGAGGGAAGGCTACCTATATGCCCCCCTGGTTTGGCGCAAGGAGCTTAGATTGAAAGAATGATGAGCTGCGTCTTTTTTGGGGATGGCTTTTTGAGAGTTTGTGATTTTTAGGTTTGATGTTTTTTTTTGTGTAGGTACAGTGGTTATTATTTGAGTTGATGGTCGATAAATATTAAGAATCTTGGGTTTTTTGTGTCTGAATATATTCTGTTGGAATTTTTATAAAAATGTTCTCTTTTTGTAAATTAATTAATCCATGTACTAAAATTTTGTATGAAATTTTAATTCAAATTTATTTGTTTTTTGTTGTATTTTTTGTAACAATTATTTTGTAATATGATAAAAAAATTATTTAATATAGAGTTTCATCTTGAATATTTTGCTTCAAATTGTACTTTAAAAAATAATTTATAAATTTGAATCTAATAGGATGGATATTTTTTTTATCGCATTTATTACTAATTAATATAGAATCAAATTTATGTTAGTATTTTTATTTTAAAAATAATATTTTTTAAAAAGCGATTCAATGATTTGTTTGAAAATTTTTTTGAATTTTAAAGTAAGTAATAATATTAATAGTACATAATAGCATTTTTTTAATTTTCAGGTAATATTTTTATTTAATTTTTCTCTTATTTTTCTCTTATTCTATTTATCCTTAAAAAATAAAAAATGAAAAATAATTGGAAATATTTAATGTAACATATACTAAATTTATAATTTTTCCAAATATTAATTCATGTTATAACTCAGAACGAAAATGAAAAAATTAGTTGATTGAATATTTGAAGATTATAAAAATTTCTTACCTGGTGGTTGACAGATGCTGCAAGATGCTTCAAGCTGTCTGCGTAATTTTTCAAAACCGTATCAGTCGTCATACAGCTCACGCGAAATTCATAAAACATGTCCAACTTATACACACACCTCTGACATATATTTTTTGGTAAAGCGTCCTCTTTTGTTATCTGCAATAACAACATCAATGAACAAAGTAGTTTTTGTTTTACATCCCGAAATAAATAATAAAATTCAAATTTTCATTTTC
This sequence comes from Eupelmus kiefferi, assembly GCA_030522745.1. Classification (NCBI taxonomy): domain Eukaryota; kingdom Metazoa; phylum Arthropoda; class Insecta; order Hymenoptera; family Eupelmidae; genus Eupelmus; species Eupelmus kiefferi. The sequence continues at coordinate 12,624 of JAPYZB010000823.1, read as the reverse complement.
GGAGCAAGCAATCGACAATTTAAAAAAAAAAGATAATAATCAATTACTATTCCCGTAAAATTACTTATCAATGAACCTTTAAAACATTGTTTAGTCTTCACTTATACGCATGTACTTATTATATATATCGCGCGGAGCGTATCAAAACATCCGGCGCGTAGAATGAGAGATTGACTTGCTATAGTCAGCTCGACTCACCACCGCCGGTATGCAAGACCGTATTTTAAACAGCAACTGCCTCTGCTCTCCCTCTTTATCGAATATCTGCATCTGATGACTGCTTTTCAGGGAGCACAGCCTGCACAGCTCGGCAAAGTTAAAGTCCTCGTTCACTGCCATCCTCTGTTTCCCCTCTCGTCTTACACCGCAAACCCAAACAATCTATAGCCCCTCTTACGTTTTTGAGGTTATGGAGCTCGCTCTTGTCCGGGTAGCTTTAAAAGCTCCAAAAGCTGCGCGCTCGATTCCGAGAAGAAGAGGAGGCCGCCTCGACTCGACGGAATCGCCCGACTGGCTTTTCAACTCCGCGATGGTCAGATGCGCATGTTTATTCTTATGAACAGTGCCGACCAAAGTCGACGGGGAAAAATAACGTGTCAGGTGTTGGGGGTTACAAGAGTGAGCGGCAGTAACGCGGCCATTACTGGCTTGTGTCCGCTTGTCGTCGTCCTTCGTCTAGCCAGGCACTCTGCTCTTGCGGCCGTCTCACTGCATTTGGCCATCTGGTGTACGTTCTCGGAACTGAAGATGGGCAAAGTGTGTTGGGTGCCCATTGGCTGGTTAAGTAGGTGGTCCAAGTTTCCAACGGCGAGTTATTTGTGTAGGTTTTTAGAATGAAATAAATCGATACTCGGTGCCTAAGATTTTGAAAATTGTAGGGGAAGTATAAATTGATTTTTAAAGGATTGATAAATATATAAGCCAAGGATATCAATCAAACAATTCGACATCATGCTAACATAAATGTAAAGAATATCAATTATTATTTACTTTGTGATATTAAACAATCTTTATCATGAAATATAAGGTCAACTCATTTAAAATAACTGACATAAACAAATGAAATTATACCATTATGTGTATATAACTATAGTTTAATTAAACATCATTAATATAATTTTTTACCAATATGTATATGCGTAAAAGAGACAAACCTGGATACTAAAATGAATTGGTTCTAGTGGATAGTAAGTTATTAGCCCCTTAACTGGCAGTGGATCATATATGTACAAATTGGAATAATTTTGGTGATTTTACATGGATTTCGATCAAACTTGGTATGCAATCGTAATCGAGGTTCCTATAATATTCGAAAATTTTAGTACTCGGATTAGAAAAATATTCTTTGCAATGACATGAGAAATTCTGAAAAAATTTGTTGTTACAAAAAATTTGAAAACTTACCCCTTTAACCCTTATTTTTGACACCTTTGGAATTCCATAGGCTAAAATAACGACGGGAATGAAATCAGCGACTTCAAAAACCCGTATTTACTCTTGTTTTGTATAAGTATGAATAGTATTTCTGACTACCAGTTTTGGCACAAAAAGTTAGAAAAACCTTGCCAGTTAATGGGTTAACCAACTTTTGACGATGCGACTTCTATTCTCTTTAGACTCGCAAACAATTTTTACATTTTAGTATACCTAAATAAAAAAGACATGGTATTAAATCATTGATTAATACACTGTAAATTCATGTGTATAAAATTACTTAGCGCAAGTGTGTAGCTGCGATTTATATATATCGTCGCCATTTTTTCAATGTTTTAAATGTTAAAATCAATTTTTTTAAATAGATTTTAATATTGAAATGTATTAAAATTGATTTATTCAATTTTATCGTTTCCAATAAATTTCAATCGGCGGTTTCTAACAGGGTATTGTCTTACTGAGAAGTTCAGGCTAGTTACCTTGGACGAAACAGTTGGTCTCATTTTAATACAGATACATCTTTCGATAGACCTCGAAGATATCGATAAGATCATCATTATGCACTCTTTAGTAAAAGAACAATTATATATTCGGAAAGGCCGATAAAAACTTCTCTTTACAAAGGTACTGAAAATTAAAGCAATTTTTTTCAGTTAAAACAATTCAATCAATTTGCTTTTTAATTATCAAAATATGTTGATTTAAAAAAAAATAATATTACTTTTAAAGACACCTAAAAGTATATTTATTTACTGAGAGCAAAATATTGAGCCATCGTCATTAAAAATCCTATAAATTACAATATTTCTCTTCTTAAATAAAATCTCGAAGCAAAATCAATTTAAAAATATTATTGTTTCGTGTTTCATTTAAATTAAGTTTGTCGGACATAAGTTTCAATTAAGTGACAGCTTTTTATCGGAGAAGGAAAATTACATGATCAGTCTTAAGATAACATGAAGCAAATAATACGATTTATAGAGGACTTCCCCGATTACTTTCTTTAAAATCATTATCTGCACTCTAAGTCGGTATATAAAGAGCGAATGTGAATATAATTCATTATTTACATCTCAAATACTTTGTAAGAAGGTATAGACTGATTTACAATATATTATATTAACTACATTCTTAACTTACTTCATAAACTAATTAGTAAATATTTTTTAATTTGCAGTGATAATTCAAAGATCAAAATGATCAAGGCTTCTCATCTTATTTGCTTTGCTTTAGTTATGGTAGTTTTTGTTTCTGCAGAGCCCTCCGACTCTGGAATTGCTCCTCGATGCGGCGTTACTGGAATACCCGTAAGTGTTAAAAGGAATTAATGATCATACTGCAAAAATAAAAGTATATTTTTGCAATAATATGAATAAAATTAGATTTGACAACTCTTTTTCGAGTTGTAAAATACCACTTTTTGATAGAGTATACATAAAGGACTTAAATTCCAAATTTTGCAAAAATGTTTAATACAATTTACATTTACTGCATCAAAAAATATTGTTCAATACACATGCAAAAGTTGATTCTCGAATCAAGTGATTATCGCCCTTGCTTGAGCGGTAAACTCGTCCTCTTATAAGGTCAACTTTTTTGCCCTTGTATAGAAAACTATTATTTGGTCATAGTGAGTGTAATTTTTTTTACAACTTACATGTTAACCTTCTTCTATTTAATTTTAATTTTAATTGTAATTTAAAATATACATATTATTTTACAGTGTATTCGTCAACCTTGCTGTTACACTTTTGTTTGTGATAGAATCACATTAAAATGCCGGCCAGGACTAAGATTTCGTGAAGATTCAAAACCTATTGAAAATAAGGTTGAAAACAATCTCGCGTGATGTGTAGTGATATCTTAAAAATTCATGTCAAAAGAAGACAAATAGTAACTAAAATATTGTAATATGGACGTTTAGATCGAAGATTTTCGTAAGATTACAGAATCTTAAAGCTGGTCTAAAAATGCTGTAACTAACCATAGCACAACTAAGTGTTGAATTCAAACTAAGTTCGAATTTGACTTTTACATTAAAATAATTAATTTATACAGGATCCGAGGGTTAAAAAAAAGAATATAGACTTACATTTATTTTATTATTCAATGAGTATTTATTTCGAGAACCCACACACCTCTTTTTTCAGTTACGTCGGTTGGCAATTACCTTCATTCAATTTCGTTGTATACAAAGTTCACCGTCTTCTTGCTTATTTTGGCGGACTGTTAATAACAGTGTGTATTTTGAATTTTCACGTAAGGGTAGATATTATTAGTTAAAAAATAAATTTAATCAATTTCTCGCGAATTCATTTGTTTCGAAGTTAATAAAGTTAATATACATAATTACATTTTAATAATAATAAAGTTAATATACATTATTACATTTTTAATAAAAAAATGAAAAAATTGCTACGTAAAAAATCATAGAAAAAAATTATAATTGTATATAACACAATAAATATATTATGCAATAAAGGTGAAATACTATAAGATTAAACAAAAAATTTGCTATATGATTAATACATACTAACATATTCAAAATAAATTGTATTAATAAAAGATCTCTCAAGCAACAAAAAAAGATTAGATAACCGTATCTTAGTGAAATTATTATCTCATCATCAGTATAAGCTATAAAATCCTTTATAATAAATGTAGATATAAGTGTTAAATTAGAAGAAGTAGATAATTCAAAATTATTTTGTTATAAGTATTATTAAATTAGAAGTAAACGTACAATGTAAAAAATTTCAAATAAAGCTCACATTTTAACACTAATATTTTATCACAGAATTCTGCTGTAGCTCTTGTTAACACTTTGAAAAAGTTTAGTTAATGGATATATTTGACAGTATTAGAAAATAGCTTGTTCCTTTATACATAAATCATTATGTCCTCATAAAACTTAAGTTAATGTTCGCAAATTAAATCATAATAAGAATAAAAATGCAAGAGTATATTATTTTTTTCAGGATAAAGAAAATTAATGTATTTCAAAGTTTGAATTTGAACAATAGAAACACCTAAATTTAGACATAATAATATTTGCAATTTAATTTCACCAATTGAAATGGCCAATTTACCAATTATTTGAAAATTCTCTTCATGAAAGCTTGGCGAAATATATCATCATCAGTTACCTATCGGTTAGCCAATTCCAGCTGTTAATAATTTTTAATGTTTAGAGGTTAAGTTAAGTTTAATGTTAAGTTTGCATATGTTTGTGCATGTTCATTTTAATTTTCAAACTTTTTAACTTTAGCTCTATGGTGATATAGTTACATAATTGCAAAATTATGAGCTCAATTCCGAATGCTGCGTACAAAGTCGCGAAACCGTTAATGGTCGGTATAGATGAAAGAACAGTAAAATAAATTTTTTTGACAATCCGCACGCAAAACTCGATTTTGCGCACGCTTGAACAAAAAAGCGTATGCTAAATCTCGCTTTGTGCACGTCGTATCAAAAAAATATGGTTTAATACATGAGCGAGGAAGTTATTACAACCTCGCGTGAACTTTTCACCCTCGCTTTGCTCGGGCGCAAACGCCCCCGCAAAGCTAAAATCACTTTCTCGCACTATAGGATCGAAATGTACTATTTCCAATCCAAGCTTGTACGCGTGCTCTCCGCGCTTTGTGGATATAGTTGAGACAAGCCGACGACATGTTATTGCTAAGCAGGCGTGCCAACATATCTGCATGCGCTGCAGTAAAAACAATAAGTAGCATGTTATTATTACATTGCCTGTCCGTCTCAACTACCTACAATGCGTGTAGAGCACGCGTACATAATATAAGCATTAACCAACGAAATTGGTGAACCGCTGGCCAATAAATTTCGAAATCTGTTACGAAATAAGCGGCTTTATCGACCAAATAATAGGCAAATGGTTAGCCAAGTCATTATAAATTGGCCAACCGTTGGTGGAAAAATAGTGAATGTTTCTACCAGGGTTTACTAACAGCATTTCTTTCATGTATATGAAATTATTTCATATTCAACAAAATATTGATTTAATTTTCAAAAAATAATTTTTTATTAAAAAAAAATTATAATGAGTACAGTGATTAAATTAAAAAGTTATGTTAATAATTTATTCATTATCTTCCATATAAGTTCTAATAAGAGTCTTGGGTAGACTTAATAAAATAAAACATATGCATTCTATTTAAAGTTTTTAACATTATCAATAGATTATGACAATTTTGTTTGATAAGTATAAAAAATGAAAATACTACTATAGTAAATATAATGAAAGGTAATTTCTAATGGTAGAATTTGTTAAGAATATTAGAAAGAAACAATGTAAAGTAACATTCAAACAGTTGCTCTACTCTTTCATTCACTTACTTAAAAATGGCAATCGTTAATCGCACTTAATAATATTGTATTATCGTAGCCGCTATTCACTATTCTCGATCAAATTTCACTAATGTAAAAATCAATCAGAAGTCCAAGAAAAAGTAGAAGAATTATAAGTATGTTCTTTTTTAAATTTGTATATTTTATTTTTAAATTATTTGGACTAACACCCACGAATTTTAATTTCAACAAATTGGAAACTAATATATTGCAGTATACATTGTTATCGTATTCTAAAATAGGTTTAGCATACAATATAATTGTAATTGGTTTATTAATAATTTTGAACATACTCGGAATACGTATTGTATATCAAATAAATTATGAAGGAAGGACAAAATTTGATAGAGTAATTGATACTGTACAATGTTTTAGCGGATTTTTAGTTTCGATAAATATATTAATTATTTTTTGTATACAACAAAGAGAAGCCGTTAAAATAGCTAAAGGCCTACAAAGCATAATGATATCATTAATAAATATTGACAAGACAACTTTTAAAATGAATCTTGCATTGAAGAGTATAAAAAAAATTTTTGTTATAAATATTGTTATTTGGTTATTTTTATTAATATCAGGTTATATAAGTGCAAAAAGTATAAATTTACCAGGATTCACTTTAGTTGGAATTTTTGTGTTACCCAATTCTGTAATAAATTGGGTTATTATACAATACAGCATGCTTCTGCTATTAATATCAAACAATTTTAAAATCATAAATAATAATTTTCGGTGTACTTTTTTTAATAATAAAATTTATTCAATTCAAAGTAATAACGTACATATAAAATTAAAGAAGTTACAAAATTTCAGAAAATCCTATTCGGCATTGTGTCAACAATCAGAAAATGTATCTGAATTTTATGCCCAAATAATGTTTTTGTGTGTGGTATTTATTTTTCCATGTTTCGTAGTACACGCTTATTATATGGCAAAATATTTTAAGATTGGAGCGCAATATATTCCATTAAGTTCTTGGTTACAGTCCTTAAGTTGTATAATTGTTTATTTCTTTCCTTTGCTAATCTTGACAAAAACTGTAAATGCAACTCTTAAAGAGGTAATAATCTTAAAATTATTACCGTTTTATCGACGTTATTATAATTTAATAAATTATAAATTCTCTTTTAATTTTATTATTAGAGCCAAAAAACTGGAGATTTTGTAAATAAATCGATTGAAGTATCATATGAACAGGAGATAATAGAGAAGGTATTTATTTATACATATTACATTTAGATGCAAGAGTGATAAAATGATTTTGGCCTTGTCTAGATATTTTCGCTCGAACGAAATTAGGTTAAAATTTTAATCAAAAATTCCATGTTTAAACTCGTTTGGTATAATTCCTAATAATATAATCCATATATTTTATAACATAAATATATAAATGATAAAATCAAGTCTGAGATTCCTGCTTTATCGACATGTCACAAAACTGTACAGTTTAACATGTCGATAAAGTAGGACTATCAGACCCCAATAATTAAAATTGATAAATTAAAAGTGGCAACTTCTGCAAGGGCCAAGAAGAAACCATATATTACCAATTTACAATATATTATGACACATTATAATTACTTTTATATTATTTTACCTTTCAAAAATGTTTACGATATCAAAAAAAAAAAAATAATCAGAAACAATATGTAGAAAATTCTATAGGGCTTTTATTTTAGTTGATGCTCGAAATTAGCTGATAATAATGTTAAAAAATTTTAAATATTATTTGTTGTTCGAGAGATGAGACTTCGTTTCTTTCTCATACCTGGGGTCTCAATATTTGCACGCAATAGGTCGTTGTAAAAGTAACAAAGCATGAGAACTCCGATCTTGATGTTTTTACAAACTAACGTTGGGCTCTGCATGACATGCTTTTGAGATTTTATGTATACAAAATAAGTTCGTCTATTTTATTTTTACGTTTTCGTGAATTTAAAAAAATATAAGTTTGATTTAATTTTTTGTTATTTATTGTTATTAAACCTATTTTATCTAAATTCGAAGCTGTAAATACCGAAATAACTCAATAACTTTTTTTGTTCATTTTAGTTAAATGAATTCTTAATATATCTGACGTATAAGCATATGCGCTTCACAGTATTTGATCTTTTCTCACTAGATACATCATTAATAATGTCAGTACGTATACATTTTAGAATATTGTATATTTTATTCCTGCTTTTCATAGTATAGTTCATTACACACCTAGGGAGGAACTGCAAAAAATGTTTCAGATCACTTGTAGATTGTCTTGAGAATGATAAACATTAAGTATTTCCTCCCGTGGTTTTTATAAAATCTTTTTATTTAGCGAGGGCAAAAGTACAAAGTTTTTGAATCGGAATAGAAGTTAGTACTTTCGCCCCGATAAGCAAAAGAAACGTCTTGTCTATTTATAAGCTTAGATGATATTTCTTAATACGTAGACGGTTTTAATCGATTGTAATAATATATTTATATTTTAATTTTATAGATTATAGGTTCAATTGCAACATATTTAGTAATAGTTTTACAATTTCAAGATGGATAATTTTATGAAAAAAAATGTTCTCCAAGCTAAACATCTACTTCACAAGCTACATATGTTTAACCTATTTTCTGTAAAGCACAGTTATTAAAATTCGTTAAAAAAAGTTTTATTTCAAAACAGGATAATGGTAGTTAAATTTAGTATGAAAAATAAATAAAGAAATCATATGACTCTTATAAAATTTTTTTTTATTATATTATTGTTATAGTTGTAATTAAAAAACCGTTGTTAATTTATTGGCGCATAACTATTACATATAGTTTATTAAACATTTTTTAGTGTTCTTAAATTGTAGGTGACAAATACAATTTTTCGAGCGAATAGTTTAATATAAAATTTTATTTTTTACAAGGACTGTTATAACTTATTCTTATTTCATTAAATTGAAATCAAGAAATCTATTAAATGTTAAAGGTTAAAATACATCTCTTGTTTTCTTTCAACAAATTACAATTGCATTGACACTTTCTAATCTTTTATCTCAATATAGACAACTAATGATAATAAAATTATATTTGTTCATTTAGGAATGCTCACAGCTTCATCATAAGGCAGGACTAAGTTAAAAGCTGAAAATTGGCAACAATACATTTATTAATGAAAAAATTATATTTTTATTCTTGTTGATAAAAATAAATGTATTTGTATAAATAAGTATATTTATAAGAGTCAATCGCAATTAATAATCAATGCTATGTTGCGTTAAGTTAAATTCTCTAATAGAAATATATAAAACATTAATTCTTAATAGTGAAAGTTTTGATAAAAAAATTAATTTACTTTAATGTAAAGTTACATTTAAATTATTACATTATCGAACGTGCTCTACGCCAGAATAAGAAAGTTGCTAACACGGTAGAATAAAGTAAAAATGAAAAATAAAATTGTAACATTTAAACATACGTTATTATTGATAAGTCTGTACTATTTTTTTAAAATAATAGGATTGATGACTATAAGTTTTAACTATAAAAAATTAAAAAATGGTAATTTCCATAACGTATTATTAATACATTCTAAAGTAGGTTGGATATATAACATATTTTTAATTGTTTTATTAATAATTTTAAATTTATATTCAACAAATTCTGTTTATAAACTTTATACTCAAGGAGCTTCAGATTTTGAGAGAATAACTGATATTATACAAACTTTTTACTCATATCTAATTTCAATAAGTGTATTAATTATATTTTGTGTTCAACAAAAAAAAATATTTAAAATAGCTCTAAAATTACAAAGTATAATGATATCGCTATTTAATATCGATAAAATAACTTTTGAAATAGCTATATCGATAAAAAGTTACGTTACAAACATTGTTATTTGTTTATCTTTAGTAGCAACATCTTTAATAATGGCAGAATATTTTTCTATATCTGCTTTGACCTACCTATTGATTTTCGTTGTACCTCATATTATGATAAATTGGTTAATTATGCAGTATAGTATAGTTCTACAATTGATATCAAATAATTTTAAAATTATAAATGATAATTTGCATTGCACATTTTGCAATGACAGGATTCATCTTATTCGAAGTACCACTATTCATGCAAAGATTATTAAATTACAAAATTTAAGAAAATTGTTTTCAAGATTATGTCAAATATCTGAAAATTTGTCTGAATTTTATGCACCATCTGTGTTTTTATGTTTAGGATTGATCTTTCTAAATCTCGTTCTAAATGTTTATTACTTAGCAAAAGCATTTTTTGTTGGAATAGAATTTTTTCCATGGGGTATTTGGTTAAACTTCTTTGTTTGGATAATATTTTATTTTTTTCCTTTGCTAATCTTGACACAATGTGTAAATGCAACTCTCAAAGAGGTATTGTTCTCAGTATTATGAATTTAGAAATATTATTCTTTTATGATAACAGAGTAATTCATTTTTTAATTATACTTATCCCTGACAGAGTAAAAAAACTGGAGATATTATAAATAAATGTTTTGAAATATCGCAAGAAAAAGATGTTAAAGAAAAGGTATAAATTACAATAATTTTTATTCTTATAAAAATATTTTAATTAGTTGATGACTGTGAGATTGATTAATTATCAAAATTCAATTTTTATTACAATCTAAGGAGATTTTGCAACCATTTTTCTATGGTTTGTTTTCTAATATTTATAATAAGTAAACAACTGTTTCAATTACTTTAAAATAAAAGAAAATTGCATATACTATGCAACAAGTAAAATTATCCGCAAGTGTTGCTTACAATATTTTTACAGTAGTATGAGTAAAATTTGTAACAATTATCAGTAATAAAATTAAAATTAATATATTGAAAAAATTACGCCAAAAGTAAATATGTCAGAAATTGAATTAATTTGGGTCGAGAAGGGAAGAAGCAGATCCAGGGACGCAACCACTGGTAGGGATGCAGAAAGAAAAATTCTCACCTGGGGGTAAAGGACAGCAAAACGTCCCTTAAAAAAAAATTGAAAGAATTTTTAAAAACTTTTTACATTATTTTTATATTAATATGTATTTTTATTTTAGTTATTAGAAAAATATTTGAAAATAAAGAAAATATACTGATCAAATACATATAAGATTGATTGTTCTGGCCGCATGAACTTTCTTTTATTATTTCACTGCGGCCAAAAAAGTCCTAGTAGATTATGCACTTATAGGGAGGAAAAGTAAAGAATGCTCAGAATTGCATGTAAAATGTCATCTTAGCCGAAGGCGAGGATAATAAACATGTGATTTGAAGCATTCTTTATTTACTCCCGTGGTGCATATACAGTTTTTTACACAAGACGTGTAGAGTGGGTGCTTTTCTTTATAACGGGAGGGAGTAAAGTACCACTTTATGCACAGTAGGTAAAAAAAAAAGTATATTGAAACATTTATAATACAGGTTAATAGGGTTAATAGTATCAGAAAATGAACATTTTAAATATTAAAATACTTTATTTTTTATTATAACAAATCACACATACAAAATTTCGTTAAAAAATGTTTTATAATAAAAATATGATTTGAAAAACTTAAGGTAAAATAAATACTAATATAAATATTCGTCTAAAATCAATAATTTTTATTTTGTTTTAGCTAAATGAATTTTTAATATATTTAGCATATAAAAATATACAATTTACAGTATTTGATATTTATTCATTAGATACTTCTCTATTGATGACAGTAGGTATACAGTTTTAACATTTCCCTAGAAGAAATTAAAATGTGAGAAATTATGGATAATTCTGAATAACTGTAATAAAATGTTTGATTTGAGACATAAACTACAACTAATATAAGCTATTTACAATTATTAACAGTTATTGACAGTTATTCATACAATTATTCACATTTTTGTTAAATGTGTATTCTGAACATCGAGGTTCTGATAAGATTTTAATTAGATCCTCTATTTTCACAATATATTTTTGAGTAAAGAAAATGTCAATAGTTATAAATAACTATTGCTAATTGCAAATAACTACACAGTCAAAACTATTTCGTATTTCGTAATTCGTTAAAATTGATGTAAAATTTTCGTAATATAAGTATATAATAAAAGCATTGAAAGAATAATTTTTTGTGCGTGCATGCCGCTAGCGCGCGCAAGGCACGACAAATAGATGTAGAATTTTCATAACGATTAAGTTTTTATCAAATTTGGAAAAAAACTTATATTACAATTTTTGTCAAATACGAACAAAATTGACGAAAAATTTTTAACCGTAAACTAATAACTAAGCCATGGCTTATTTCTCAAATGAAACATTCTATTGCTGTTATTAACACTTATTAATGGACACTCATAATTTCTCAAATTTTTTATTCCCCTAGGGTCACTACATATTTATTATAATGAGAATATAAACGTTTATATTTTGATTTTTTAGATTATAGGATCAATAACAACCTATGTGGTAATAATTTTACAATTCGAAGCTACACATAAATCTCAGAATAATAAAGAAAAATAGTTTTCCACTTCGAACAAGATTCATTGAAGAATCTAGATGAAATCTACTAATTCTAACTATCTCTGAATGAGCTTTTAAAAGGTGAAGGGTAAACAAAAATAGTGCTTATATTTTAAAAACGAATGTATGATGTTGATATATTGATTAAATTTTGTCAACAGTGTACATCACCATTTTTTTTATCTTAATATAAAGTGTAAAGTATAAATTTCGGTCTCATAAATTTGAGTAGTTAATTTTAATCCTTTGTTAATTAATTTTAATTTTATTTGTATTATATTTTTTTTTAAATTAACAATATAAATTGACAATATATTTGATTATATTTATATATATATA
>JAPYZB010000822.1:0-17684 GCA_030522745.1 Eupelmus kiefferi | reverse complement strand
TTATTTTAGCAACTGCATTTAAATTTTGTATGAATTAGTTTTTTAATATAACTGAAAGACAATTATAATTAACGACAAGTTACTTACGAACACTTTGTTCAGGCAGCATGTAACACAAGTTTCTTGTAGCTAATGAAAAAGAAAACCAGAGTGGAAGCTGTACAAGCATGAGAATGTATGATTTTGTTGGGTGACAATTTTCTCTTACCACTAATTCATCCCAATGTTTTTTCACCTAAACAAGAGAAAAGAAATATTGATATACATTTAGTATAAATAATAAAACAAAATCATTAATGAAATAAAATGTTATAAAATATTTATTTAAAATTATTTTCTGATAAACATTGATATATTTACTTTCTTTTGGTATTGTTTTCTTGCAAGGCTTTCTGGCCAATGTTCATGACGGCAGAGATAGTTTGCTTCAGTTTTTAAGCCTTTTACAATGTCATTCATTTCTGTTTGGATTTTTTGTAATTTTGCAGAATTATGTACCTTGAACACATGAAAAATTTTTTTCAATCTAAGTAAAATTAAATTATTAATTTAGCTTTGATATTAAATACAATAAACTTTATTTATTCATCTGAAGACACTGAACATATCACTATGAATTTAAAACAATCAAAAATACCTGAATTATAGAAAAAGGCAACGTAACAACAGTTCTGGCAATAAAAGCTGAGAGCACAATCGATGCCCACCATGGTAAACCAGTAGTTTCGTGAACCTGCAAAAGTGTCTTCTGTGCTAATTCAACTATTTTCCAATCATAAAAACCTTTAAACACTTCTGGAACATTAGTTTCTAATTGTGCAATCTCTTCAACTGGAAGAGAATCTGTTGTTAAAGATGCAGTAGAACCTGCATCACTGGCTATATTTCTTTTTTGAAAATTTATGTTCAAAGGCACTGGAGCACAACACAAAGATAACCGTAACAAGTTACTCGAAAATAGTAAAGAATGTCGAGTTTCATTTTTATAATGAAAATTTATATGCTGATTGTTACTACGTTTGTTGATACTTTGCTGAACTGATAAATAGCGGCTGAAGTTGCGTTTAAAGGTGTACAACAATATTTTATTTGTAATTCCAGGATTCATTGTAGTTTTTAAAAAAGAAGCTAATTTAGTTTTAAGAAATTCATAAAAATTTAAACATATCGGTACATTTATTTACACGTATTTAGGATCAGTTCCAACTTTGAGGTTATGTAGGCGCTGCAGAAGACAAAATTATCTTTTATCTATATCGTCTAAAGATACTTTACCCGGCTATCTATAAAAGAAGTTTTTTATCTACTTATCTATTACATAATAAAGGCGGTTTAAAAAAGGTGATATTTAACTCCATACGTGTACAGTAGATTCAGGTAGATTCATTAAAGAAAATTCCGTTATAAAAGAATGAATGTAAAAAATATATTTAAGTTTTCATTTATACATATGTACATATATTTATAAAAATTACTAATAAAATATTTTACTATGACAGTTCATCTGATTTCAAGTTATATTTATATATATGCAAATCTAAATTATCAAAAATATTTAATAAATTTTATACAAAAGGCTGCCACTCAACCCACATTCGTCCTAAAACATTAATATCTGTGGCTTGGTCCAATAAACAGTGCACCTGTTAATAAGAGAAAAAACTTGAATATAGAGCTGTAAATTTATTGTAATTATAGAATAAAAAAAATCTTACCTGTGTTTTAGTATTAAGATCGTCATATTTTATGCTCGACCTAAAAGTTGTATGATGCAATTCACTTCCGTTTATAACATGCTTATATAAATTAAAGTACATGCTCTCATCTTCATTTTCATCATCACATATATTCGACAATTCATTTAAAATAATACTAAAAGGCTTAGCACCATTTAATTTTTTCTCTATGGATGCTAACTTCCTTTTTGGTAACCATTTTATATCTACAAAATTAAAATATTTAATAATAATTCATAATATATTTAATAATGATACATTTTAATACTTATTATAAACAATTGAAAATGAATACCTTTGTGATTTATATTCTCTTCACGTAGTCTTTCATTTAACCGCTGATTCCACTCTAGAGGCTCATGTAAAAATACATCCAAGCATCCCAAAATCAAGCTTTTTTCGCTTTTCAAAGCACTGAGTACTTGAATCATCGTTACACCAAATAAATCGCGATCTTTAAACGGTTTCAAGAGACCTAATATCTGAGTGGTCAATCTGAATGGAACCAATTCAGGAATCGGTTGTTGAATACCCATACCAAAAATCAATCCAAAATCAATACCAAAACTTTTACCGGTTTGTACTTCTACAAGCGTGTTTTCTAAATGTCGGTCGCCTACACCAGTGATCCAATGCACAGTGCACATTGTTGCATAGCTTTTTATAAAATTCTGTCGTAGCTGTGTATAAGTACATAAAAAAATTTAAGAAAAAAATTTTAATTTATTTTAATTAAATGTAATAAATTCCTTTTTTTACCTTATAGAAGCAATCAAACGTAGGACTAATCTCTACAAACGTCTTTCGCAAAGTGTCTGAATCAATGTAATCAACCAATTCATTCATTTTAGCAACGACATCTTTTGCGCTGTATTTCACGAAAGCTTGCTTGTAAATACAACTTTTTGGAGCAGGTGCACTAGTGGCAGCTTCCTCTATCCATTCTTGATATTTCGTAGATGCAGTCTGCAAAATCGATTTGTTGATCATAGAAAATTCGATATATTCTTTCAACGTTTTTGTTTCATTCACCCATTGTATAAGTCCTAAATAACTCGACAATGGTATGACGTTGTACGTATTCACACGTAAATGCCTTTTTCTACATTTCGTTTCAGTTCGTAATGTCTCATTTGCAATTTCAAATATCTGCTGCATTCGCTGATCTCGCCGAATATCCGATCCCAATTTGACTAGAAATTCGTATGACTGCGCGTTAGATCCAATCATGCTAATCTTTATAAGATTAGATTTAGATGCGACGATGTCAACTGTGCGATCAAACTTCGCGATTTTAGCATGATAGCGAAGATGGGGCTTCTCAATTTTGGTGTATTGGCCTGGTACTTCAATTTCGAAATCATCAATTGTAAATTCATTCAAATAAGGACTGTACTGATGCAGCTCTAAGGAATCTACGGACTTAACATTTTGGAGGCGCAACTGCATTGATTTACAAAGGTTTATACAGATTTTTCTCACTTCTAATTTAATAGTTTCATAATCAGTCAAGATTTTCAGATTTTCTAATTCATTATGATGTTTATCAAGAACCTGCTTGAATATTGGACCTTTTACATTCATTTCATGGCCTTCACAACTTGCAAAGATCTGAACAGAAATATTTATTCTTGTATAAGAATTATTATTAAGAATGCATACAAATATTTTCAAAATTTATACATACCTTATTTAGTAAAGCATTTAATTTATCAATGAACATTTCACAATTGTCCGTCGATTGAATTAATTCTAGTAAGTGATACTTTAAGTACTGTTCTGGTTGGGACAAATACTCTATTGCATTGAAAAATAACTCTATCCTTGGATTTGCGAATAGCGATTTATATACGGCGTTTATTGTCTCGTCCAATTTTGAATTCAATTTACAAACCATTCTAGTAGAATATATTATAGCATTAGGATAATCTTTTGTCAATCTCATAAAAATAGGCAAAACGAAAGGTGCAATTGGAGTTATTAAACTTAATGTAATCTGCTCCTGAAAAATAAAATTACAACGTTTAACGTATTTATTTGTTAAACTAAAAATTTAGTTTTTACCTGCCAAGGTAGAAACATCCAGCTCGGTATATCTTGACATTTATCGATAAATAACTGCCCGGCTCCTTCAATGATTTTAGAAAATGAGGATTTTAAAAGACAAGGAAAATAGCGTATCGCTTTCACAGAACCTAAATGCATGGCGGTTAAAACAGCAAAAATTAAGTCTTCGTTAAGATTCGAACTTCGATTGTATCTATCAGATATAAGTTCAAAACAGTATTCCACAAATTTATCATAATTATTTAAAATTTCTTGAGTGTTTCCTTCTTCGTAAACGTTTTTGAGCATGTAATAACTATAATTAAAAAGAGATTCTTCGATTTGTTCGGGAATTTCGATGTTGAGTATTTTAGAGATGAATTCATCATTTAATGCCAATTGCACATATTCATCATTATTTAGCATCAATTTGTACATAGTAGAAGATACATCGAACAGATGACGTTTCACTCTAATCTTACTCACTGGGTCAACGCTTTCGTTGTTCATTAAACCGTTAGCAAATTGCCACGAATCGCTGCAATGGGCAAATTTTAAATGAGCATCGTTTTCCAATTCATAGCTTAAAAACTTGTAACGCGAGATTATGAGACCGAAGCGCTGATGTAATTTCAAAGCGTTTTCGCCGGTCTGTTTCAATTTTTTTATTTGTAATTTATGCTTTATGACTACAGTCTTATTATTCTGCTCTATCGCTAATTCGCTGATCTTTAAGCGCTGATCGATCTTGGCCGTTATCAAATCTGTCAGTACACTGAAAAAAGTATTAAATAAAACACATTTAGTAACCGCAAAATACCTTGCTCAGATTTCAATTTAAAAAATAGCTACGCACCTAGAATCTGCAGATTCCTCTTTTAACTTGTCGATTAATAAGGATCCGAACGCTAATCTGTACCCTGCTCTTAAATTTAAGCTCATCAGGCTTTCCTCACTCCTTAGTGGATTTGCCTCCCAGTAGTCCATCAGCTTTTTGGCTCCACTCGACAAATCTTTGGACTTGAGCGAGCTGATCAGTGCATCCAGCTCGTTGACACGACCGAGCTTCTCGATGATTTCCACCTTAGGTTCGTGGATCCAGCGTTTGCACTCGTAATCGAGGCAGTTTCGTAAGTCTCGACGCGACGTTGACTTCTCAGCAAACAGGCAGAAAGCGGCTAGTTCTTCGCCAAATTGTTGAATACTGGTGGAGGCTGTTTGTCGCCAAGTGTCCAGGCGTGAAAGGAACGGGGTGGTTGAACTGGTGTCCGTGTTTGTTGCGATGTCTTCCAGCATTTCTTGGAGTTGGGACTAGAGCGGGTATAAGCAGAATGAGTTTTATTTAAAATTTGAAATTTTGCTTAGTAATTTTAAATATAAAGTAGTGAAAAATCAAAATATAATTCTGACTGTTTCGTTAAAACTAATCATAAAAAAATGTAAATTTTAAAGCTGAATTGAAGCGTAATTTTTATAATCTGCAGTTTCTCATATTCTTACCGTGAACATCCATGGGAGCAGCTCATCCTTCCGTGGATTTTGCCAGACAGAATCGTAATCATTGTTCAAAACCGTTTCTATTCTCTTGTTGATCTCAGTCCACGAAGAAAGCTCACCTAAACACTGAAACAATCGAACCAAAGTAAGGCATTAAAATCATTTTTACAAATTACTGCGCAAAAATATTTTTTTTTTACGTTATGCGTAAGACATTATAGACATGACATGACATTGTAAAAAAATCTAAATTTTTCCACTTTTTAAAAACATATTTTTAGTATTGCGTCTTAATAGATCTTCAAAGTTTATTTTTAAAAACAAGAATCAAAACAGTACATTTATTTTTCTAACACCGCAAGCACCTAAATTGGAAGTAAATATAGCTTGGCATCACGTGTCGACCGAATTTTAAATGAATGCATCACCCTAGCCTTACCTCACTTCGGAGCATTTTAGTTGAAGTTAGAATACGCGCAGTGCTAGAGGCGTTACATCTTTTCCCGTGCTCCTTGAGAGTTCAAGTTAAATTTCAAAAATGCTAATAAATATTGATATCGTCAATGACTTATTGCTCGTTTAAACGATTGACACAGTTTCCAAGTTCCTGCGACAGCGTCTATTAATATTTATCAGTATTTTTGATATTTTACAAATCCTAACCTTAAAAAAAAAGCTCCGATTCGCGCTCGAGAAAAATTCTAGGTATGTGCATTGCCGTGAGTCCGTGACTTACGTCATACTTGACAACTGATATCTAATTAGGAGGAACTAATTTTGTTAATGGTGTCAACTTTTTTTTTCAGTCTAATTCATTGCAATGGGTAATACGGTGTCATCAGCTTCTCCATCTGTGGATAAACAGTCTGCAGTACATTTGGATCAAAATGAAAACAAGATTTCAAACAAGGCTTCCCAATGTCCTGTTCAGCACGATGCAACACCGGTACAAAAGAAAAGCGAATGTCCAGTGCAACACGATGCAAGACCGGCACAACAAAAGAGCGAATGTCCTGTTCAAGATGATTTTTCAGATATCAATCCGTTAAATATGATGCCTAAGGAAAATCAGAATCCTGCACCAGACCAACCATTTCCCCTGTCTAAGGACAGACAAGTCTCAACGATTCCAAAAGCCAGCGAGGATGGTGGTTTCTGGGTTTACCCTTCACCACAGATGTTCTGGAATGCTATGCTTCGCAAAGGTTGGCGTTGGAAAGATGAGGAGGTATCGCCAAAAGATATGGATGATATTATTAAGATACACAATGCCAACAATGAGCAAGCATGGCAAGAAGTACTTAAATGGGAGGCTCTACATGCAAGGGATTGTAGTACGCCAAAATTAAAGAGTTTTGGTGGAAAAGCCAAAGATTACTCCCCACGTGCAAGGATTCGCTACTGGTTGGGATATGGTTTGCCATTTGATAGACATGATTGGATAGTAGATAGATGTGGCAAAAATATAAGATATGTTATAGATTATTACGATGGTGGGCAAGTTGATGAAAAGTACAATTTTGCACTACTTGATGTTCGACCTGCTATGGATTCTTTAGACAACATTTGGGATCGCATGAAAGTTACATGGTGGCGATGGAGGTACGAAAATGCAGATAAAAACACTGTCTAGATAAATAAGTTGTACTTTGTAGATATATACATACACTTAAGATATTGAATTCGCAAATATTTAAGTTAAAAAGTTTTTTCGCATTTGAAGGTTGCACAACCTTATGAAATTGTAATTTGCAATTGTTAATGTGTTTTAATGTATTTTTGACTGGACTAAGCTTTTATGGAAAAAGCATTTTCTTATAATATTTAAAATATGTATTATACACTATGCATAAGATAGATACAAAATTTATATGTAAAGCAATATTCTATTTGCAAGCAATACTTATTTAGCACATATGTCAAATGAAGAGTAAATTATAATTTTAATTCTTTGGAAGAATGATATAATACTTTGTAGAAAAACATTTAGAAATAAAATTTGATAACACAATCATATCAAGTTGCAAACTATAACAAAAAAACGTTTTTTATTTTAAAAGTATTCTTATGGCTCAAAGCTTAAAGCTTTTAGTCCAGCTGATACATTAAAAAGTTAGAGACTCATGTTTGTGAAAATGCGATTACTCTGCCGAAAAAATCCTGTAATATGGGATACAAATGAAAAATTAGATTTTGTGATTGACACATTAATTTAAAAAAATTTTTATGTTTAGAGATAAACATATCCCACATTACATTAACTTAAACAAAAAATGTAAGCACTTGTTACGCAATCAAAACTTTAGTAATTGTATACAACATTATGTAAAACAGTGAAAATTTTTAAAATGTGAAAATTTAAAAATTTTTAAATTTTTAAAATCCATGAAAAATAATTCTGTTTTTAAATAATAAAAATATCATCAACAAAAATTACGAATTATAATAAACTTTACTTGAAACTTTATGTTCAAAATTCACTCAAAAGTTTGTTAAATAAAATAATTTTTTGAAAACCTATGAGTTTTGTATTACTAATGATAAGATCTGAAAAAAATTCGATTTTTTTTCACAGCATAGATTAATAAAAATAAAACTTAAATTTAAAATTAGTCTCTGGTAGATTACACACTCAATTATTTTACAACAAGCAATTTTATCATAATCGTGAAATTTAAAAAAATTTACCCGTAACAAGCCATCCAAGCAGTGACTTTTAACAGATGCGATGGCAGTCTCATAAGCTTCCTCAAAATTCAATTTAGAAGTCAGCCAGTCGTTTTGCACCTCGGCAAGGCAAGCTTGTTGTAAAAAAATTGATTCCGAGGGTAACGTCCAGTTCTCGAAGATGCTGGTGATAACATCGACCTCGTTACAGGATCTGTACAAACTCGCCAATTGCAACCGGTGCTCCAATGTTAAACCGTGTTTCTTTGACGATTGGCCGGCAGAGATAGAATTGTGTTGGCTCATCGAGTCTTTCTCAAGAAGAAGAATAGCTAAAGAAATTTTTTTTTTTTTTTAATTTAAATATATGTATATTTGAAGTTATCCGTATAAGTAAAATATACCTAAAGACTGCAAACCCATAGATTTGGCTACTCTCGATACGTCTTCGGCATTAAATTGTAAGCCCAACAAATATACGATTTCCATTGCGATAGGCGCAAAATCATTTGGCTGTTGCATAGCTTGCTTACATGTTTCCGTAACTGTCTCCTCTAGTTCAATGTACATTTCATTATCCTTTAAACGTTGAACTACTGCACAAATAATCGAGACCGCAAGGTCAGTAGCGATGCACCGATCTCTGCGCGCGAGGTCGTCGAGCGTTACTACAACGGCTGACTGTGCGATTTCTACGTCTGGATAACTTCCTACTCTGTACCTGCGATTAATTTTAACGCTATCCTTTTGCACTTTGTTTTCTTCTTTTACTTTCTGGTAGTACTCATAGATAAACAAACGATCATTGGATGGCTGTAGGAACGATGGCTGTGCAGACTTTTCAACGAGACTCGACTTTTCAGAGCGAGAAAAGCGTTTCGATAACTTATTCTCAGATGGGTCTGGGATTCTATCCGTGGAAACAGGTGCTTTTGGTCTGCAATCAGGGTCACACACTATTTTAACAAAATTCGTTCTTAAATAAAAGTGTAAAATAAAAACTAAAAGCTTACCTTGTATAACCCTCTAGAAAATCAAAAGCGTTAACAAAAGCGCCTTGCTCGTAAGGTTGGTTCTTGCGTCTGATTCTACTGCCTTGCTGGAGAACCGCACGTTCAAGCATGCATGCGACAGTGGTTGCAAAAAGTGGCGGCCACCTTCTGCCACGCTTTTTCCACCGTCGTGGTGCTGCTATCACCTCGTACTCCTCGTATGAACAATACGGAGACGACGAGAGTGGAGGGAACAGGGTTTTATGATTGTCTGGTGATTTTCCGGCCAAATCAAGCATCAGCGTGCAAAAGAACTGTGCAAAACTCGGGTGCACGGAAGAATCGTATAGTTTTAGGAGATATATCACCCGATCCACAGTAGAGTTGGGTAAGCCAGTGCGTTCTTTCCAGAAGCCAAGCAGTTCGTCCTGGATTTCGTCGTTTGGATCTGTCATGCCATTGATAAGGACTCGCCGGCAGAGTTTCATGAGAGATTCGGTGTGTTCAGTTCTGCCAATAATAAAAAGCAAGCGTTATATAAAAAAGCTGTATTTTTAGAGAAAAAAATTAAGTTAAATAATAATTTTACCTCTCCCTTGAGTGCTTATCGAACGCATCCATAAAGATTCCAAAAGCTACTTTTTTGTGTTTTAACAGTGCGTCTTTCCTCGTATACATTTCAATAGTTTCGAGATACGGCAGAAGCTTCTCGGCATCAAACAATGTCAGAAGTTTACTAATTATTCTGAAGCCTACATTGACGCAGGGCAAGACGCGATCTCGTAGCAGTTTTTTTAGTTCTAAGAAAGCGGGGCTCATTTCGGTGAGTAATGGTTCAACATCGCCACCTTCAGACAGAGCTTTCAAGAGAATCTCGTAACACTCAGCTTTGCGCTCTACGTGCTCGACTTTGAGTGGATCAACGTAACACCGGAGCTCAGATCGTCGCGCCAAACCTGGCCAGCCCATGAAAGTTAAGTATGCAAGCTCAGAACAAGCGTATGAACCGAATCTTGAACTGGAAAAAGTATACAAAACACGGAAAAAAATAAAAAGTTTTTTATAAGAACTTGAAAAATGTAAGTGTATTTAATTTATATTACAATATATTTTACTTTTAAAAAATGTTTTAGATTTTATTCAAATTTAAATAAAATTATACATATAAATACCTCTGTATGTCGTAGAATAGATCAATCAGATCATCCTTAACTAAAGCGTCTCTCTGCTCCACGGTGATATATCGCATGATCCAGCCAAGAGCTTCGAAGGCCTTTGGAGTGACGGGCTCCTGCCATCTGAATATTGCTTTCCTGACAAGCTTGTGGATCTCCTTTGTAGCAATCAGATTATCGCAGTCCACTTCGTGCCTGAACATCATCAGCACCAGTCTCATAGCGAGGTCAGGATGCGACAGAGTTTTCTCGCAAAGATTCGTTGGGATCGTTAGTTTATTGCCCCACAGGGCCACGAGGCTCTCGATCAGCTCAGTGTTGTATTCGTAGACGTCTTCATTATCGTTCGGTGCTTGTTCGATCAGAATCTCAACCAATCCCTGAGCCAAATCCACTTCTGTTTCTTTTCTCAGCTCGTAACGAGCTTCCAAGAGTAAAACCAAAACGTCTCTAATGAGATAATTCAGAGGGTTCTTGCCCAAGTACAACCGTATGGCTGTGACGATGGCCTCGAAGAAGCATCTCAAGTACGGTATAAAAGCCCTCCTCACATTGCAGATAATCCGTAGCAGGTATAAAGTAACATTATCCTTATCAATTCCCAGAGCCTCGCGCAGGTGGGCCAGGCATTTAGGCATTTCGTGCTCGCTGGCTTCCTCATCGATCCTGGGTAGCCTTGCTACCTCGCAGTTAAATACGTGTACTAATGAGCCGGTGACCGTGGCCATGCACTCGTGCTCGTTCAGCTCATCTTGCTCAAAACTCAGACGCAGACGGCGGTCAGCCGTAGCATTCTCGGCGTTCACCTCCATGTCGCTCAAATATGTCAAAAAAGGTGTTCTAATGTTGATCGTTTTCTTTATAAAATGCGTACTTGAGATATCGGGAAATAAATATGTCTTGTCGCAATCGACGATCCGCTCCCAAATGAGCTTATCCGGCGTCTCGCCGAACAACGCCTCATAGAAGTCCTCATTGCCACCCAGGCTGCCCATGGCCACGTAACAATTAAAGGCGGCGCAATGGAGCAGCCTCACAAGCTCTTTCTCATCTGGTGATTGAGCGTCGACGCTACGCACCTCTAGAGCCCGTATCATCAAAAATCGCTTGAGTGATTCGGAATCGTCGAGGACGCGCTCGTCCAACCTGAGCGGAAAATTGATCGGCACGATATGGATCCTGCCGTACATCGTTTCGAAGAGCTTAAAGCAGCCGATTTTGCTAATGAGATCTCGCTCACGCTCTTCGTCCTCGGCCAGATCTTGATCCACGAAATTAGCAAGCTCGCGTGCGTTCATCTCGTAGAAATTGACGACTACCGGATTACCGCAGCACTCTATAGCCGGTAGAAGAAAATAGTCTAGAAGATCCAGCCTTTCCTGAGCAATTAAGCTCGCGTCCTCGAAAGTATGATACAGCATGTCAAGCGACTTCACGCTTTCGACCGCCTCTTCTCTCGATTGGGATGTCGGATTGAAGTAACCCCGCAGACCGTCTTCTATACTATCCTTGGAGAAGAATTCGCAGCCGCCCGCGGCGAAGCTAGCGATTCCTTTGAGAAGGAGCCGAGATCTCGTGAGCTTCAGCTTGTCTAGCAAAGCCTGCAAGCACTGCATTGCCTGCGACTTTTCGGCTTCATCGTCCGTCAATTTATTACGCCAATCGAGTGCATCTTTGCTTCTTAAGTTGTCTAGGACGTGAAAGAGGTCGGGATTATCTCGATTCGACTCGTCGGCCAAGCATGAAAGAAAATTTCGCAGCAACCTGGTTTTTCTCTCCAAATTCAAAGCTCTGCCTATCTCTTCCAAAATCCAACAATAAAAGGCGTCTTCACACGTTAAGGTCGATACTTCTTTTTTCTTAGCTACGGCCAGACGATAGACATTGAGAAATCGATCCTGCGTGCGCACATCGTCGCCAATATATTCCTTATAAACCGAAAATTTGTTAATTACTTCACTGACCAAATTTTCTCTAGGACACTGGCTTTCCGAAATCTGAGGACAGTTGCATTGAACAAATGTAAGCAAATCCTCGATCAAAGCTAGACTCTTTTCTGTTGATTCGTGAAATGTCTTATCGAGTGTTTTTAGAGTATCAACTGAATTTATTAGCATACACCGAAGTATTGGCGTCCTAAAGATATCGTAGAAGTACACTTGGTGTGCGATTGTCGTGCCGTTCGTTGTGTTAGAACAAGGGTTGCTCAAAATTAGATTGATTATAGTTTCTATTATTTCTGGCTGAAGAATAAAAATTATTAGTTTTCTTTAAATTAACAACGAATTTGAGTATACAGTAATTTCATTATGAAAAATAAAGGTTTTTAATAAACTTATTATATTAATTGTTAATTTTGTTTTAAATTAAACGAGTATTCTTTTATATTTACCTTGTATTCTACTAAGAGAAATTCCATTACATCTTCTAAATAATCTCTAATCTGGATATTTACTTTTTTGTGTAAGTCACCGTTTAGAGCTACAACTTTTAACGCTTCAAAAATAGTAGTAATCTTCTCTTTTATATACAAAATATTGATTTCAAGCTAAAGAGATTAAAATAAATAATTAAAATGATAATTTATTTTGTGTTTATTATTTTTTATACAGAAAATAACATAAAACAATATCGTAAAGTATACCTTTTCCTCAAAATTGAAAAATTGAATTCTTCTTAATATAGTTATACCTCTCACGAAATCTTTGAGAGCTTTAACATCTTTTTTATGGTTTATAACATCATTAATATTTACAAAATTTATAACATCTTCCGTTTTTTCAATAAAAAAATTCTCTTGTAACTGTTTAAAATAAGTGGGTGGAAGTTTTTTCATCATCTCAATAATCAAATTTTCAATATGTTGAGATTCTATTGCTTGTAAAGTTTTAGGAATTAATCCAATTTCACGGGGACAAAGTATAAATCGACTTATTAGTAAACATAATTCACTAGACCAAAAATATTTTAAAATATTTGGTAAATCTTCTTCCTAAAAAAAAAACAAAAAAAACAAAAAAACTATGATAAACCAAAATACATCAAAACTATTTTTTTAAATAAAATTTTCAACTTACTTTTGCACAAAATACTGATCTTGAAAAATGAATAATTTTTACAATTGCTTCATTTATTAAGGCAATTAATTCGGCAGCTTCCTTAAACGTGTTCGTCGACACTTTTGTAATTACTTCGATTTTTTGGTTCACAATGATTAAAACAAACTTATTAAAAAATTGGAAGAAAACTTTACTCTCTTCTGCATCATTTTTATTCATTAATACAGATTCAGGTGATACGAAATTGCTATCGAATATCCAAGTATAAAAATCTAAGCCTTTTAAAAAAGCCTTTGTATTAGCAATTGTAATAAATTCAAAATTTTTTTCTATATTTTTTGATGCTATCTTATTTACATAATCTATACAACAAGAATTAACAAATTCCTCAACTGACTTATACCCAGGGATTAACGAGCTAAGATTTTCAAAGAGTTTCATGCACTTGTGCCTGCACTGTGCACTTGCAGAACCACATTGATTAAATAACCATATTACTGCACTTTTTAATGTTTCGCTAGAAAATTCAGCTGGCCTTTTTCTATGTTGACTTTTAGCATTTAATATATTTGCATTTAATTTAATAACGTCTTCTACATTAATGACAGCAGTAATGATCTCCATATTACTACATTCTTCTAAAGCTTTTATAAAAGCATATAAAAATACGATCCAATATGTATTTATTACACTTCTGCTTCCACTTAAAGTAGTATACAAGTAATTAAATGCCCTTGCAGCAGCTAAACGTTTAGTGTTTGATGGGTAATGAGCAAAATTAATTATTCTGTTAACTAAACTACTGAAGTTTGAAAATTTCAGTGGATCATTTTCAGGTGACTGTAGTGATTGTAATGACCATTCTATGAATTCTTTCAAGCATACTCCACTGTAGTCTCTCAGTAAAGAATTTGATTCATGTGTCAAATTATCAAATAATAAATTTACAAATTTTCGTGAAACTTCTGAATCTACCATTACTTTTGAACTTAAGTAATGAGTTAGTTGCATCATTAGTGGGTGATATAAATTCCGGATAGCATCATCTATATCACAGCCAAGTTTTAAAATTGTAGAACATAAATTCTTATCAAAAAATTGATCTAATAATTTTTTACCCAAAATAACTATAACGATTGTGTGTAAAAATTCAGAAGCTGAAAATGACGTTCTTCGACTTCCACTTTCAATCAATTCTATTACTCTTGGTAAATATTTATCAAAGTGAATTTCAAAGTGTACATCAGGGTAACTCATCATAAACTGCAGAAAGTGATTTCTTACCCATGATGCGTTAGTTCTTAAACTTTTTTTATGAACATAATATTCTAAAAGGGAGAAATCAAGTGAGCTGTATAATAGTAAAACTTTCTTTTGAAATAACTCTAGAGTTTTACCATTTTTGGAAATAATAGAGCTGTTAGCCTCTTCATGTCTAGGTTTTGTGATATCTTGATATACTTCTTCTAAATTTTCATTATTTATAAAATATGGTTCCAAGTAAAAAATAATCTTTCCATAAAAATCTTGTAAAGACTTATTTTTTAATTTATCATTCCAATTATCTAATGTTTCTAATGCACAAAATGCTACAGATAAATCATTCAAACCCATTTTGAAAGCTATTTCGAAAATTGGAATAGTTTCATCTACCATATCAGCAATCAAATACAAAGGAGCACCAAATATTAGGTAGATGCAAGATAGTTGTAATTCATTAGAAAATCCAAGAGTAATTTTGAGTACATCTAACAAATACTGAGAAATTAGTTCACTAGTAGATTTACTAAAACAATTTTTGTTAGAAAAAAGATCTGCCTTTTTGAAAATTGCAACAATCAGTTTATAAAATCCAGATACCATTGTATATTTGTAAGAACATTTTACAAAGTATGTAACAAGCTTTTCTGCTTGACTTTGAAGTAAAACCACTTCAATTTCACCTAATATTTCTTCAAATAGCTCAACTAGATTAATAAAATATCTAAAATCCTCTTCTTTATTACCATTTAAATTTAATTCACTAATGATTAAAATTAAAACTAACACTAATTCATTAAATACATTTTGGCTTATATTCTCTTGAGCTTTATCTAACTTAAGTATTGAATGCCAAAGAGATAAATAACTTTTATAATTGGTATTATTAATTTGCTCTGTTGTTAAACCTTCATATTCTTGTTGAAGTTCTAAATCAACCAGTGATGTATGAACACAGGACCATGCAATTCCTTCATAAACTGTATAAAAATTATAAATTTTTTTTAATAATTACAATGAATGTATAACATTTAAAAACAAAAATGAATGTTTTTCACTAATTTATACTTACACAATGAATAAAAATATTGCGTTTGATAATTTTTTTCTAACTGCTCAACAATAATAAAAACAAATTTTAATGCCTCTACTGCATTGCTTTGACTTTCATTTTTCAGTTTTGGAAACTTTTCAAAAACAAGTTTGCTAAGTTTTATAATAATATCAAGATGAACCAAAGAAACACTGGGCATTTGTTGCAAGATTTTTGATAAAGCTTGCAAATAATAAGGCAATATTTCAACATTTCTATCTGCATATCCCTTCCTGGAAGAAAAAGAAAAAATTATTCTCTTAAAAAAATTAAATTCTAAAAAATAAATCATAAAAAATTTACACTGCAAAAAGTGGTGTAGTTTGATGAATAATCATTTGAAATATATCATTTATTTCTGGTGATGAATATTTTGAATATGCAATAGCAAGTTCTCCAAGACCAAAGAGAATTAAACCTCTTTTAGTGCATGATAAGTTTGCATTGGTAAGGTTCAACACAAAATAATTTTTGAAGTACTAAAATGGTAGAAAAAATTTTAATCATTCTAATTAAATTATTATAATAGTTGATAAATATTAAAAATGAATAAACAGAAATCTTATTACCAAAAATATGTCTTCCTTATGCTCTTTTGAAAGTTTTAAAGATATAGTTTTATAAAAAGCCTTTAAAGCATCTATTATAATATAATTTAGACTACAATTATCCTTATTGTTAAGTAAATGAAGCCATTTTTCATAATCTTTGAAAATTAAAGATGAGAAATGATGCATATAGGTACTAAGAATGCAAATAGAATAATTTGTTATCTCTTGTTGCTCATCTTCACTTAA
The DNA here is from genome assembly GCA_030522745.1 of Eupelmus kiefferi. Lineage (NCBI taxonomy): Eukaryota > Metazoa > Arthropoda > Insecta > Hymenoptera > Eupelmidae > Eupelmus > Eupelmus kiefferi. The sequence goes on along the minus strand of JAPYZB010000822.1, from coordinate 1,362 downwards.
TAATGAAAGAAACCTGTATAATTTAATAAAATAGTCTGATTCAGAACATTTTTTAAATGGTTTCACATTTAAAATCATGTCTAGTAGGCATTGCAAATAAATTTTTATCTCATCTTTATTTTGTTTTCTTTGAGATAATTGACACTGAAATTTAATAAATTTTTATTAAAAAAATAAGATTTTATGCTTAAAGGAAAACATTAAGTTAATAATAAGACTTATAATTTTGTTACCTCATGTTGTAAATCATATAACAATTTTAAATATATTGGATCAGCTAAATTGACCATACTTTTGGTTTCAGGACAATATTTTGCTATAGCACCCAAAACACAATATAGGACACTGCCTTCTAATAAATTGAACAACATACATTTTTTATTTTAAGTATCTTAGTTTAATAACAAACAATAAGTTAAAAATTCTAAATTTAAATACATACTTTCATAATTTTCAACAATTTGATCCAATTGCATATCAAAATTTTTAAACAGTTGTATTAATTTTTTCAATGTTTCACTGGCTATTTTTTTAGTATCAAAGGAATAGCATTGGTCAATACAACAAATACAAAGATTCTGAAATAATTATATTCAAAATTAAGTACAATATATTCAAATAACTTTAATAGATGTACTAACCCTTGATTGCATCACATAAGGCTCATATTCTTGTTTAAAAAATTCCATAAAAAATTGTAGTGTTCTAAAAGATTCTTTGAGTGGAAAATCAAACTTTTGAACTGTTTCCATTTTTAAAACTGTTTCAATAAACTTCAAAAGACTTTTCTTGCCTTCAAAAATAATTTCCAAAGCTGCTTCTGTATAATTAAAAATTGTAAATTAAAATTTTTAATATTTAAAATAAAGTTACAAAAGTGTTGATTATTTAATTCAAATGATTAATTACATTAATGATTAAATGCATACTTAAAAAAAGACAATTATTTCAAAAAAACCTACTTAAAAAAAGACAATTATTTCAAAAAAACCTAACCTAAAACTAAACTTTAAATTTGATTTATTTTGTGATAAATGCATTTATTATGTATTACTCTAAAGCACAAAAAGAAACTAAACAATCCAATTAAAAAAATTATCGATGTAAGGCAACGGCGTTACTAAACGCCAACAAACCCTCCTATAATTAAGACCCAAATAAAACCCAAACATCTCAATTCAAGCTCATAAACAAAAAGTTCCCAACAATATTCCAACCAATCAATCCAAAATCCATCTAACAAATCCGACCTTTCTCATCTTGAGGGACATGCCGCAAGTAGCCGGCAGCATCTTTGAAAATCCTGACGAGAGCCTCGCAGTCGTCTCCCTCCCAGGCCCTCACGAATATCTGCATCCACGT